>ML275311.1:0-10914 GCA_005239495.1 Nicotiana undulata | reverse complement strand
TTCTTGTTGGTTCCATTTTTGATAATATTGAGGGAGTGATGAGGAATGCAATTTAACTGTCTTTTGATTGTTGATGTTTACGTGGATATTTGGTTTCAATTGATTATTGCCAATAATTATGGCAAGTGATTAAAAGTGTTGGTTATTCTTTTAATTTTATGATGATATATAAAAATTGAGATGTGTTGACATAAACATGTGATTTAGATATTCTAAATAGTTGACCTTTCCTCTATTGGAGTTGGAGACAGTCACGTACTGTTGTGGCAATCTTTAACACATAAGGTCAGAGATGTTCGACTTTAATTTATTGTGAGCAAATTAATTTTGATCATTTGCATGTCCTAGCAGATCAAATAGTTCTGCCATTCTTTGAAGTCAGCAAAATGATTAATCGACTATATATCCCACATTCAGATGTGGAAAGAACAAATACTATTGGTACTTAAAATTATTGTTGTTCATATCTATATGCAGTATATCTTATATTCACATGTGTATAAAGATTTCAGAAGTCTTAATTTTGATTAAGCTTCCTAAGAGCTTGACATTTTTTTTAATTTATTGTTTTATTTATATTGTTAATCTGTTTTTGTCAAGAAGGAACTAGAGATTCTGGTTGGTTTTATTGTGAAATATTATTGGTTGAAGCTTACGAGCTACACTGTTTTCTGTTTGAAATTTGTTGAACTAAAAATATTGTGAAAGGCTTGGCCTGAGTTGTGAAATTATGAACAAATTGATATGATATGTCTTGTGGAAGCGGGTTGCACGCCACAACGAGGAGTGATAAGGGTGGACATGTGGGATTGGGTTGCACGCCGCAACAGGAGCAATAAGGGTGATGTATTTAGGGAGGACAGGTGGGAGCGGGTTGCACGCCGCAACAAGGAGCGATAAGGGAGGACATTTATATTTTACTGATTTTCAAAGAAAATAAAGTTTAGAAAAGCTTAAGTATTTATTTTACTATTCTTTATATATTTTTGACATCATTTTCATTTAAAGTTAAAGATTTGAGATCTGAAAGTTATTTGAGAAATGGGTATAGCTGAGACCTGAAAAAGCAGTTGCGTTATTCAAATTTGTTGCAGCACTTATTTAATTGTTTGTTTAGACCTCCTTTCTTGTTTTATATTTATTGCCTCAGTTATATTTTTCGTTTTCGTGTAGAATTGTGTTATTGTGTTTTTGTAAATATTATTGTCACGGGTTATATGTTGCTAATGCCCCGCCTTAGCCTCGTCACTACTTCGTCGAGATTAGGCTCGACACTTACTCAGTACATGGGGTCGGTTGTACTGATACTACACTCTGTGCTCTTTTGCACAGATCCAGGTTCTAATCAGCAATAGAGGATTCCAGGACGACCACCTGATTCGTTTGGAGACACGAGGTACATCTGCTAGCGTTCGCAGATCCCGAGAGTCTTCTCCTATTTTTATAAAACTGTTTTATTATATTCAGAACAGTTACACTATTTCTTTCGGCCCAGTATTTGTAGTATTCTTCAGTAGTTCGTGAATTGTGACACCAGACACTGGGGTAGTCTTAGAGTTGTTTACATAATCAGTTCGTGATTCGTTCTATTTAAATGGCTATTGTTATCATTTTTATTTTATTTTATTGGGAATTATTTTAATTAGGCTCAATTGAAATTTATTTATTTATGCTCAAGTAGTTAATCAAGAAAATTAGCTAAACGACTTCTAACATTGGCTTGCCTAGCAAGTGTGGGGTTAGGCACCATCAATATCCCTGAGGTTGGGAATTTGGGTCGTGACAAGTTGGTATCAGAGCACTAGGTTGCTTANAAGTGTGGTGTTAGGCGCCATCACGATCCCTGAGGTTGGGAATTTGGGTCGTGACAAGTTGGTATCAGAGCACTAGGTTGCTTAGGTCTCACAATTCACGAACAAACTTGGTAGAGTCTGAAGGATCGGTACGGAGACGTCTGTACTTATCTCTCAGAGGCTATGAAGTTAGGAACAATTTCACTTCTATTCTACTCCATCGTGCGAATTTATGTTACCATTGACGATTGAACTTGTCTATTATTGTCCTCTAACAAATACTGACAACACGCAAGGCGTCTACAACCGGATAAGAAATGGAGCCCCAACAACAGCTACGATTAGGGGAAGAGACAGAAGCAGAGCTCAGTTAAAAGCTAGAACATCAGCAACTATTATACAGTCTCAAATGGATCTAGACGCGGAGATTCTAACTCAGTCGGTACATGTTGGACTAGCCCATATCACAAAAGGATTTATAGCTACTCCAGTGTTGCATAACAAGGGAATAGTTGAAAGCAACAGGGTCGATTTATATGAGCCGTGAAGTTTAAATTTTTAGATTATCAGGCATTGTGACCTATGACTTCGTGCCAAGTGGAAAAGTCCACCGTCAAGGAATAGATTGCAGGATCATGTGTTATATCAGTTTTGGCTTGGAATGTATAAGGCCGGAGATGTTGCAAGAGATAAAGCTAGGAATTGAGGTATGTCAGTCTCCTTAATAACCCTATACCTCAGTACCAAAAGAGTTATATAACCAACTTTAAATCTACAGAAGGTCTACTCAGCGTGAAAATCACGGTTGCGGATTTTGGGGTGCTCCAGAGGGAGTACAATGGTTAACAAGCTTCTAGACTATATGATTCGTGCCAAGATTTATCTGTCTAGAGTTCTACTTTTGTGATCATTGTGCATCAATAGAGATGAGAGTTACCCCAAAAGAATGATGAAAAAGTATACGAATAAAAGGGGTAGCTCAGCAGTGTAGAGTTAACATAGTAAAAGAAGAAATTGGCCGCCGGTGTTTGTGACAAGCCTATGAAGAGGATGATCAGCCAATGCAACCTCAATTACTTGACTCAGTTCTCATAAATGCTTTTGAAAGAGTTGTTTCTCGGACTCTCCATACATATGACGGTGTCAGAATATGCCATCAGGTTCGATAAGTTAGCCCGTCATACTCCTACGTTGGTTCATATAGCTAGAGGGCAAGTCCCCAAACTCATTAAAGGACTCAAATATGATTGTAAAATTTTGTACGACTCAGGGCAGGTTGATACTTCATTTCGGCTAGTGATAGAAATTTTCCTAGACTTGGGAGAGTCATATTTCATCAGAACACTCAGGCTGCGTGCCCCATGCAGTTACAACTCAACTTTCATGTCGAAGGTAGAGGTCATACTCCTAGAGGTGGAGACCCATCCTGTTGGTTGTTATGGTCGTTACATTAAATGGTGTCTTTACAAGAACAATCTCTAATTATTATAAAGTGACGATTTCCTGAACTTGATACGGTTATACGTAACTAATAAAGTTCTTCTAATATGCTCTACTCTCGGGTGAGCTTCGTAACTCAAAGCTCTACTTGTGAGAACACTAGTATTGAGAAATTATATGGAGATAGCTATGTCTATCATTACGTGTTGCAATTTTGTTTAACAGAAAATATTTGAAAGAAGAAAATGGAATGTTTCGATTGGTGGTGTGCATATTACTTGTGATTCAGAACTGAGGGCGAGATCCTCGCATTTTGATATGGTTTGGTATGTTTAAACCGGGCTACGAGCTGCGGTGGAAGTTATGTAGGGACGAGGTCCTTGTGATGAAAATTCGAGAAATAAGAGCTATCCTTCAGTTCGAGTGCAGTGGAGAGGCCAGCCCGTGGAGGCAGCTACTTGGGAGTCCGGGTCGGACATGCAAAGTAGATACCCACACTTGTTCGCCATTCAGGTAATTTTCTATGTTCGTTCGAGGACGAACGTGTGTTTTGGAGGTGGAGATTGTGATGACCCAAGGGGTCATTTTATAAAATTAAAACTTCATTCCATGCTTAAAAGCCAAAAAAAAGACAAAATTAAATACCTCAATTTGCGTGCGCAGTCCGGGCGCAAAACCGGAAAGCTTTTATGTAAAAAATATGAGAAATAGTAATTTCTAGAGTTAAAATTTGATAATAGTTGACTTTGGTCAATATTTTTCACAAACAGACCCGAATTTGTGTTCCGACGATCTCGGGCGGTTCGCAGAAAAATAGGGGACTTGGGCGCATGCTCGAAAATGAATTCCGAGGTCCCATGCCTTAGAAGTTAATTTTTGAAAGAAATAGTTTTGCTGAAATAATTATGAAATAAAGAAAAGAATTAAAGTTTAAAATCATTGGTATCGGGCTCGCATTTTGGTTCCGGAGCCCAGTACAGATTTGTTATAGTATTTAAAGGTTAACTGTGAAATTTGGTGAAAAACGGAGTTTATTTTGTAATGACCCAAAAAGGGGTCATCTTATGTGAATCTAATTTTTGACTATGTTCCGAGGCCCCGAAAGCCTCCGTTAATCTCACCTCGATGTGTGTGCGCAGCCCGGGCGCGTAGCCGGGAAGTCTTTATGTGAAAACTTAATTACGAGTTAAATTTATGATAATTAATTGAATAAAGTTGACTTTGGTCAACATTTTTTTAAACGTACCCGGATCCGTGATCCGACGGTCCCGAAAGGTCCGTAGGAAAATATGGGACTTGGGCGTCTGCCCGGAATCGAATTTNCCAAGTCCGAGAAATGAATTTTTAAAGAAAATTGTTTTACGAAAATATTAAAGGCTTATGAAAATGAACCTTGATGTGAAACATGTGCTGCTGGACCCGTATTATGATTTCGGAGCCCGGAACATGTTCAATATGTGTTATTTAAGATATCTGTGAAATTTGGTAAGAAACAGACTTGAATTGATTGGTTTCGGATCAAAATGAGAAAATTGGAGTTAATGAAGTTTTGAGGATTTTTAAAGAATTTGAAATTTGGCTTGAAATGTGATTTTATGTTCCCGAGGTCCGAATGAAATTCCAAGACCGGGAATAGTTCTGTTATGTCGTTTATAACTTTTCTGCAAAATTTGAAGTCATTCTGAGTAGTATAGGCTGGTTCGGCGCATTGAAGTGAATTCTAGAATTTCAAGTTCTTAAGTTTTGATTCAATTTGGTTTTACGGTTGAATTATGAGTTTCGTTGTTGTTATTCAGGTTCCAAAAGTTCGAGCGAGTCCGTATCATGAATACAGACTTGTCGGTGCTTCTGGAAGGGGTTTCGAGGGGCTCGGGGGTGTTTTAGACCCCCGGGAGCTAAGTTAGAAAAACCAGATTTTCTGCTATCTGGTTTCCTTCTCTGCGATCGCAGAAGGTGGGTTGCGATCGCGNCAGAGGTCTGGGTTCCACACCTTCGCGATCGCAGCCTTTTATCGCGATCGCATAGAGTCGCGTCTGGGCCGGGTGAGTTTGTTCTTCGCGATCGCAGAGGTCTGGCCAGTTGACCTTCGCAATCACAGGACCTCTGTCGCTATCGCAGAGGTCTAGCCAGTTGGCCTTCGCAATCGCATGCCCCTTGTCGCGATCGCAGTTAAGGAATCCCTGGGCAGTTTTATAAAATACGGGACTTAGCATTTTTCGTCCATTTTCGTCTTCCTCCTCAAGTTTTTAGAGAGCTCTTCAAGGGACCTTCCACCACTGTTATTGAGGTAAGTAAATTCCATAGTTTTACTAGTTTCAAACATTAATTCTTAGTTAAATTCACTATTAAATTATCTAAAACCATAGAATTAGGTAGTAATTTTAGGGTTCTTGAGGATTTTGTGATTATCCGTTTTAGGCCATGAATTTAAGTAGAAATCACACATTAATGATCCTTAGGCTATGGGTGAGTGATCCCTTCGAGAATTTTCGGAATTTGAACATGCGAAACCGGGGTTGGAATTTGGAAATTCTTCAAGAATAGCGATTTCAGTAAATAACTAGAGTAATTTCCCGCATTGTGCATGCATTGATGTTATTGTATACCTTTTGGATAGTTGCGAGTCCTCGGGTGTAGAGTTCGGAGTTTCGGGCGCAATTGTGGTCCGAGGGGTAGATTCGACACGAGGTGAGTCTCCTTTCTAACCTTGTAAGAGGGAATTGTCCCCATAGGTGATGTATATGATATGTGTAAATTGTTTGGGGGCTACGTACGCGCCAAGTGACGGAGTCCGTACGTAGCGGCTATTATTGTTTTGTCTGGGTAGTTAGGCCCACATCATGCCTTATATGCTTTTCTCGTAACGCCTGATATGTTTGTCTGTAATGCGTTATATGATTTATTGTGACGCCATATGTACTATGAAATTCTATTTTGCATAGTGCTATTTCTTGAGGCTTTATGAAAAAATTGTTGAATGGCAAGGAATTTGTTGTGGAAAGTAAGTATTGAATATACATAGGATCGGGTCGTACGCCACGACAGAGTTGAAAAGAAATTGTGAAATATATGGGATCGGGCCGTACGCCACGGCAGTGTTGAAAGTAATTGAATATATATGGGATCGGGTGGTACGCCACGGCAGTGTTGAAAGTAATTGAATATATATGGGATCGGGTCGTACGCCACGACAGTGTTGAAAGTAATTGAATATATATGGGATCGGGCCGTACGCTACGGCAGTGCTGAAAGTAATTGAATATATATGGGATCGGGCCGTACGTCACGACAGTGTTGAGAAGTAATTGGGATATGTATATGGGATTGGGCCTTACGCCACGGTAGTGTTGAGAAATTATGAAATATATGGGATCGGGTCGTACGCCACGGCAGTGTTGAAAAGAAATTGAAAAGAATATGGGATCGGGTCGTACGCCACGACAGTGTTGAAAGTAATTGAATATATATGGGATCGGGTCGTACGCCACGGCAGTGTTGAAAAGAAATTGAAAAGAATATGGGATCGGGTCGTACGCCACAGCAGTGTTGAAAAGAAATTGAAATGAATATGGGACCGGGCCGTACGCCACAGCGAGTGTAGAAGGTACCTTATGGGGGCGGGCCGTACGCCACGGCGGATCTAAGAATTTGTGCTTTATTGTTTAGTTCAGTATTTGTTTGGATTTCTGCCCTCTATATATATACTTGTTGCTTATTTCCCATACAATTTTACTGTATTTCATTATATTTTATCATATGTTTTTACTGTTGGACCTTAGTGAGTATCGAGTCGACCTCTCGTCACTACTTCTTCGAGTTTAGGCGGGATACTCACTGGGTACATATGTATTTAATATGTACTCATGCTGCACTTTCTTTTCTTTTCTGTACTTGACTGTACAGGTCCGGAGGCTGGCACGTCTGATTATCAGGCTGGTGCTAGATATTGATAGTGTGGTCATACTTCACGGTGAGCTGCTTCCGGCGACTTCCAAGCAGCACCCTGGAGTTCTTTTGTTATATTCTCTGTTTATTTCATTTAGACTGATACCCTATATATATTGTAGTCATTGTATATTCAGTAGTTGCCCGTGGCACTCGTGACACTAGTTCCTGGCACACACGTGGTGTATATTTTGGGTTGTTGGTTGTACATATGTTATGCGACATGCCTATTGGTTGATTTTCCGTGCTTGTAGTTTTATATCATATCACCGACATTATCATGTTTAGATCTCTGTAAAATTTGTTAAAAGATGAAATTTGCATATCGGGGAATGGTAAAACTTAGTGTTTCTATATTGGCTGGACTAACCTCGTCGTTGGGCGCCATCGCGAGCTGAATCGAAATTTGGGTCGTGACAACGTGGTATCAGAGCACTAGGTTCACATAAGTCTCACGAGTCACGGGCAGGCCTAGTAGAGTCTTGCGGATCGGTACGTAGACGTCTGTACTTATCTTCATGAGGCTATGGGGTGTTAGGAAACTTCCCTTTATTCATATCCTGTCGTGCAATCTATGATGTACTCAAACTTATTCTTCTATTCTCTCACAGATGGTGAGGACGCGTGCATCCAATGTTCCTGGTCCGGGAGAGGCCGCTACCCTGGCCGCCCAAGGTCGGGGTAGAGGCAGGGGCAGAGCACCTTCTCGAGGCAGGGGACGAGGGCGTCCCAGAGCTACGCCAGTGGCACTACCAAAGGACCCCATTTTGGAGGAGCAGGATGAGGTGCCTCCAGTAGAACCTGCTCCAGTGGATTTCATGACGGGGCCAGGCTTCCAAGATGTCATGGGCCGTATGCTGAGATTCTTGGACACTATGTCTCAGGCTGGTTTATTTCCAGCTGACCCTGCTACTTCTCAGGCGGGAAGGGGAGTCCAGACTCCTACCGCTCAGGCCATAGGTCAAGCAGCAGCAGCACGTCATACCCCGGACACACCGCCCGTGGGAGGGGTTCAGCCCGTAGTTGCAGCCCCGGAGCCCAGGCCAGTCGCAGAGGGTGACCAGCAAAAGATGTTGGATAGATGGACCCGACTCCGCCTTCCAGTCTTCGGGGGCGAGCGGGGAGAGGATGCTCAGGACTTTATTGATAGGTGCAGGGACAGACTGCACAACATGAGGATTTTGGAGTCCCATGGANGGGTCAGTTTGAGCGACTAGAGCAGGGGCAGATGTCAGTGACTGATTATTAGGCTAGATTCTCTGAGTTGTCTCGTCATGCCCTTATGATATTGCCTACTGATGCCGAGAGGGTGCGGCGGTTTGTGGCAGGCTTGCATCCAGGTATTAGGGCCTCTATGAATAGAGAGGTAGAGATGGGTACCCCATACCAGCTTGTAGTCGAGATAGCTCGACGGATTGAGGGTTACCGTATGAGGAGTAGGGAGCAGGGTCTGCCAGGTCAGCAGGACAAGAGGGCCAGGTTCACAGGTGACTTTAGGGTTGCTCCAGCAAGGGGTAGAGGTCAATTCGGAGGCGGCCAATTTAGTAGGCCTTCATATTAAGCACCTCCACTACCTCCCAGGGGTATTTCAGCGAGGCCTCAGCTCGGCGCTATGTCAGAGCGTTCCTATCATCCCCCAGCCACCCAGGGTGCACCCAGCAGTTATTCCAGTCATCAGAGATCCTCTATTTCCTATTTTAGTGCCTTACTAGAGGGTTCACACCGCCCTCCGGCTATTCAGGGTTCTTCCTCTTTCGGGCAGCGGGCTGTAGCACCAGGAGGTTGTTTCGAGTATGGGGAGCCGGGTCATATGTGGAGGTTTTGTCCCAGGTATCGGGGCAAGGCAGTGCAGTAGAGTTATCAGCCTAGGAGTTTAGCACCAGCAGTCCGGCTGCCTCGAGGTGGAGGACAGGTCGGCAGGGGTCGTCCTAGAGGGGGAGGCCAGTCAGGAGGAGGTCAGTTAGTTCATATTCACTCTGGGGGAGTTCTGTCTTCAGGAGCCTCAGCCAGATTTTATGCCATTCCGGCCAGGTCAGATGTAGTGCCCTCAGACGTCGTAATCATAGGTATTATCTCAGTATGTGGTAGGGAGGCTTCGGTGCTATTTGATTCAGGATTCACGTATTCATATGTTTCCGTACTATTTTCTCATTTTCTGGATACCCCTCGTGAGTCCTTGTGTTCTCCTATATATGTGTCCACTCATGTGGGTGATTCGGTGGTGGTAGACCGAGTCTACCGGTCTTGTGTGGTCATTTTCTGCGGTTTCGATACAAGAGCGGATCTTTTATTGCTGGATATGATTGATTTTGAGGTTATCCTAGGCATGGATTGGCTATCTCCTTATCATGTTGTGTTAGATTTCCATGCCCAGACAGTCACTTTAGCCATGCCTGAGTCGCCTAGACTAGAATGGAGAGGTTCTTCCGTTAGTGCCTCCAGCCGGTTATTTCCTTCATAAAGGCTCGGCATATGGTCGAGAAGGGTTGTTTGTCTTACCTTGCTTATGTGCGGGACACCACCGCCGAGTCTCCTATCATTGATTCAGTGCCTGTTGTTCGAGAGTTTCCAGATGTATTTCCTTCGGATCTTCCAGGCATGCCCCCAGATCGAGATATTGACTTCTGTATTGATTTGGCTCCAGATACTCAGCCTATTTCCATTCCCCCTTATCGTATGGCTCCTAAGGAGTTTAAGGAGTTGAAGGAGCATCTTGAGGAGTTTTTGGCCAAAGGGTTCATCAGGCCGAGTGTGTCACCGTGGGGTGCTCCGGTCCTATTTGTGAAAAAGAAGGATGGGTCTATGCGGATGTGTATTGACTACCGCCAGCCGAATAAAGTGACCATCAAGAACAAGTATCCTCTGCCGCGCATTGATGATTTGTTTGACCAGATACAGGGTGCTCGTGTGTTCTCTAAGATTGATCTGAGGTCAGGTTATCACCAGTTGAAGAATCGGGCTTCTGATGTCCCGAAGATGACATTTCGCACCAGATATGGCCACTATGAGTTCTTAGTGATGTCCTTTGGCTTGACTAATGCCCCAGCAGTATTTATGGACTTGATGAATAGGGTATTCAGGCCATATATCGACTCCTTCGTTATTGTTTTCATTGATGATATATTGATCTACTCACGGAGCCTGGGAGAGCACGAGCAGCATTTGAGAGTTGTACTTCAGACCTTGTGAGAGCAGAAACTATATGCTAAATTCTCCATGTGTGAGTTCTGGTTAGAGTCTGTAGCATTTCTGGGGCATGTGGTGTCGGGTGAGGGTATCAAGGTTGATCCGCAGAAGATTGAGGCAGTTCAGAGTTGGCCGCGTCCTACTTCATCTACAGAGATTAGGAGTTTCTTGGGCCTAGCAGGCTATTATCGCCGATTCGTGGAGGGGTTCTCTTCTATTGTAGCTCCGTTGACCAGATTGACTCATAAGAATGCCCCATTTAGGTGGACCGGCGAGTGTGAGGCGAGCTTTCAGAAGCTCAAGTCAGCTTTGACCTCAGCACCAGTTCTGTCATTGCCTTCTGGTTCTGGGAGGTATATTGTGTATTGCGACGCTTCACGCGTCGGGTTGGGGTGTGTGCTGATGCAGGATGGTAGGGTTATTGCTTATGCTTCGCGACAGCTGAAGGTTCATGAAAAGAATTACTCTGTACACGATTTGGAGTTGACGGCGATTGTTCATGCTTTGAAGATATGGCGGCATTATCTATATGGTGTATCTTGTGAGGTCT
>ML275309.1:820-20149 GCA_005239495.1 Nicotiana undulata | reverse complement strand
ATATATATATATATATATATATATACTCATTGCATTCATGAGCATTTGCATTGAGTTGGGATCGTACGATGGTGAGTTGAGAAACAATACTGAGTACTGGAAAGTGAACAATTGAGAATAAAGATAAAACATTTCGGATAATGGGAAAGAGAACAATGATATAACTATGAACAGCTTCCAAAGAACGATTTTTGGTTGAGATTAGATATTGTTGTTGTTTACTTGTTCGTATATTTGATGTACTTTCTCACATGATTTATTTCTCAGCATGTATTTTATTTTACTATGTACTGGACCTTAGTGAGTGTGTATTCTACCTCTCGTCACTACTCTTTACGAGTTTAGATGGGATACTCACTGGGTACATATGTGATTATATGTACTCATGTTGCACTTTCTTTCTTTTTCTGCACTTGACTGTGCAGGTACTAAGGCTGGTCCGTCTGGTCGTCCGCTTGTTGATAGATACTGATCGCGGCGTCTCTCCACACGGTGAGCTGTCTTCTTGGCGTTTTCCCGACAGCACCTCTGGAGCCTTCTAGTTTCATTTTGCTCAGTCTTTTGTTCCAGACTGCGGCTTGTATATTTTTGTATATGTATTTCTACTGTTGTATCTATGTAGCCGCCCGTTGACACTGTGACACTAGTCTTGGCACACACACTTGTTGTAGTTATGTTGGTAACACGGGGTTGTATATATTGGGCCTAGTTGTGGTTCAGCTTGTTTTCTGCGGCCTTACCCCATATTGTTATTGTATTCCCATTTTTATTGTTATTGTTGTTCGTTGGCTTGCCTAATCTCGCCGTTAGGCGCCATCACGACCTGGACCGGTTTTGGGTCGTGACATTTCAGAAGCTCAAGACAGCATTGACCACAACGTTAGTGTTGGTATTGCCCAAAAGTTCAGGTTCTTATACCGTGTATTGTGATGCTTCGCAGGTTGGGATTGGTGCAGAGTTGATGCAGGATGGGAAGGGTATAGCCTATGCTTCACGTCAGTTGAATATTCATGAGAAGAACTATCCAGTCCATGATTTGGAACTTGCAGCTATTAATCATGCCTTGAAGATTTGGAGGCACTATTTGTGTGGGATACCATGTGAGGTATTCACTGATCACAAGAGTCTACAATACTTGTTTAAGCAAAAGGAGTTGAATATGAGGCAGAGGAGGTGGTTAGAGTTGCTGAAGGATTATGATATTACTATTCTCTATCATCCGGGAAAGGCCAATGTGGTGGACGATGCTTTGAGCCGGAAGTCAGTCAGTATGGGTAGCTTGGCCGATTTATCAGTTGGAAAGCGACCTTTGGCTTTGGATGTTCAGGCGTTAGCCAATCGATTTGTTAGATTGGAGGTTTCTGAGAGTGGCAGTGCTTTGGACCATACCGTCGCTCGTTCTTCATTGCATGATCGTATTCTCGCCAGGTAGTATGATGATCGTCATTTGTGTGCTCTTAGAGATGCGGTTCGGCACGGACGTGCCAAACAGGTCACAGTTGATGCTGAGGGAGTTTTGAGATTGCAGGGTCGTATATGTGTTCCTGATGTGGACGACATTCGTGAGTTGATATTGCAGGAGGCCCATAGTTCTCGGTATTCCATTCATCCGGGCGCCGCGAAGATATACCAGGACTTGCGGCAGCATTATTGCTGGCGTAGAATGAAGAAGGATATTGTGGCTTATGTAGCTCGGTGCTTGAATTGTCAGCAGGTTAAATATGAGCACCAGAGACCCGGTGGTTTGATGCAGCAGATTCAGCTTCCCGAGTGGAAGTGGGAGCGTATCACGATGGATTTTGTAGTTGGACTTCCACGGACTCAGAGGATGGTTGATGCAGTATGGGTTGTGGTGGATAGGCTGACCAAGTCAGCACATTTCATTCCGGTGGCAGTTTCATCTTCAGCGGAGAAGTTAGCTCAGATCTATATGAGAGAGATTGTCAGATTGCACGGTGTGCCCTTATCTATCATATCAGACCGAGGTACTCAGTTTACCTCCCATTTCTGGAGAGTATTCCAGCGAGAGTTGGGCACACAGATTGAGTTGAGCACAACATTTCATCCTCAGACGGACGGACAGTCCGAGTGCACTATTCAGATTTTGGAGGATATGTTGCAGGCATGTGTTATTGATTTTGGTGGTTCATGGGATCAGTTCTTGCCTTTAGCAGAGTTTGCCTACAACAACAATTACCAATCGACCATTCAGATGGCTCTGTATGAGGCGGTGTATGGTAGGCGATGTCGGTCTCCAGTCGGATGGTTTGAGCCCGGAGAGGCTAGGTTATTGGGTTCTAAGTTAGTCTAGGATGCCTTGGATAAGGTGAAGATTATTCAGGACAGGCTTCGTACAGCTCAGTCTAGGTGAAAGACTTATGCAGATCGTAGAGTTCGAGATTTGGCTTTCATGGTAGGAGACCAGGTGTTCCTTCGAGTGTCGCCTATGAAAGGCGTGATGAGATTCGGAAAGAAGGTCAAGTTGAGCCCTAGGTACATTGGTCCATTTGAGATTTTGGATAAGGTAGGAGAGGTGGCCTACAGACTTGCCTTGCCACCGCATTTATCAGCAGTGCATCCAGTGTTTCATTTATCCATGCTCCGGAGGTATATGGCAGATCCATCTCATGTTCTTGACTTCAGCGGTGTCCATTTGGACAAGGATCTGACTTAGGAGGAGGAGCCGGTAGCTATAGTAGATAGGCAAGTTCGCCAGTTGAGGTCGAAGAGTTATCCTTCGGTACGTGTTCAGTGGAGAGGTTAGCATGCCGAGGAAGCTACCTGGGAGTCCAAGTCCGATATGAGGAGTCGTTATCCCCATCTTTTCTTAGACTTAGGTACTTTTCTATGTCCGTTCGAGGATGAACGTTTGTTTTAGAGGTGGAGATTGTGATGACCCAAAAGGTTATCCTAAGTAATTTTAGCTATATCTGTGTTCTGAGGCTCCGAAAGCCTTCGTTGATCTCACCTTGATATGCGTGCGCAGCCCGGGCGTGTAGCCGGGAAGCTTCTATGTGAAAATCTGATAAACAAAATGGAGTTCTTATAATAAATAATTGAATAAAGTTACTTTGGTCAACATTTTTGGTAAACGGACCGGGACCCGTGATTTGACGGTCCCGTAGGGTCTGTAGAAAAATATAGGACTTGGGCGTATGCCCGGAATCGAATTCCGAGGTCCCAATCCTGAGAAATGAATTTTTAAAGGAAATTGTTTTTTCAAAATAATAAAGGCTTTTGAAAATGAATAATTATGTGAAAACCATGTTACCGGGCCCATATTATGGTTCTAGAGCCCGGAACAGGTTTAATATATGTTATTTGACTCATCTGTGAAATTTGGTGTAAAACGAACTTGAAATGACGTGTTTCGGGTAAAAATTGGAAAAGTTAAGCTTTATGAAGTTTTAAGAAATTTCTATGAGTTTTAAGGTTTAATTCCTTGTGTTTGATGATATTTGATGATTTAAAAGCTTGAACAAGTTCGTATGATGTTTTGGGAGTCGTGTGTGGTTTTGGTTTTGAGACCCGAGGGCTCGGGTGAGTTTCGGGTAGCTAACGGGGTGAGTTAAAGTGTAAAAATCTGGTGTAATTACATTTTGCTGGTGTCAGTTCCATTACTCTATGCGATCGCATTGATTGGTCCGCGATCGCATAGCTACGTGACTGGGAGTAGACTGTTACACTATGCGATCGCATAGCACCCTCCGCGATCGCATAGTGTATTAGGTGGGTAAGGGGAGCCGGGGGGGAGTACTCTCTGCGGTCGCAGCTTCTCCTGTGCGATCGCATAGTGAAGAGGCAGTATACATGTGCGATTGCAATAGTCATTCCGCGATCGCAGTGCACCCAGTCTTGGACTCTATGCGATCGCATCCCTGCTTCCGCGATCACATAGAGATATTTCTCCCAGTTATTAAGTGAGTTCAAAACAGAATATTTCATATGGGACTTTGCTATTTTCAGCCTTCTTCTCCTCCTCCAACCTCCATTGTCGACCCCCAAGCTAGAATCCTTCAATAAACCCTTGGGTAAGTGATTTCAACTTCTATTTCTTCCACTTTCCTTTCATAATCACTAGAATCTAGGCCTAAAAACAGGGAAATTAAGATAGAAATTGGGGTTTTGGGTAGAGTTAGGTTTTTGGGAATTTTGGGTGATTCAACCTCAATTTGGGTCGGATCTTAAAACAAATCATATATATGAACTCGTGGGGTTATGGGTAGTCGGGTTTTGGTCCAAGCCTCGGGTTTGGACCATGTGGGCCCGGAGTCAAATTTTGGAATTTTAGGAAGAATGCTTAGGAATTAGTAATTAGGCTATGGGTTTGATTTATTGAGCCATTATTGATATACTTGGGTTAATTATGTCTAGATAATACCGTTTCGGAGTCGAATTCTAAAGGAAAGGCGGTCTTAGAGGGTTGATTGCTATACTTTGGACCGACGTTAGTGTCTTGCCTAACTTTGGTGAGGGAATAGGCATTATTTGCTATGTGCTAAGTGATTATCATGTGCATTGCATAGGTGAGGTGACGAGTACCTATGCAATGTGTGTCAAGCATGCCCGTGAGTGTATTTGATAGAAATTGCAGTATTTCTTCCATGTTTAGCATATTATGAAATTATTTCTACTTGGTAATCCATTCTTGTTGAAAGTATTGGTCGTTGAGCTTGAGAAGTGTTGATACGAATGAGAATCCAAGCGTAAAGTATACAATTGAAGTGATTGGTTATAGCTGAGACCCTTGTCGGGCATTTGTTGAGTTATTAAATGATGATTTCTCCTTGCCGGGATGATAGAATTTTATTGAATATTTCCATACACTTGCGACTTCTTATTGTTGATTTTCACATTATATGGTTGCTTTTTATTATTTATTGCACGAGGGGACATGCCGTGCTGATTGTTTGTTATTTATCACACGAGGGGACATGCCGGGTTGATCGTTTATTATTTATTGCACGAGGGGACATGCCGTGCTGATTGTTTGTTATTTATCACACGAGGGGACATGCTATGCTGATCGTTTATTATTTACTGCACGAGGGGACATGCGTGCTGATTGTTTGTTATTTATCACACGAGGGGACATGCCGGGTTGATCGTTTATTATTTATTGCACGAGGGGACATGCCGTGCTGATTGTTTGTTATTTATCACACGAGGGGAAATGCCGTGTTGATCGTTTATTATTTATATCACGAGGGGACATGCCGTGCTGATTGTTTGCTATTTATCACACGAGGGGACATGCCGTGTTGATCGTTTATTATTTATTGCACGAGGGGACATGCCGTGCTGATTGTTTGTTATTTATCACACGAGGGGACATGCCGTGTTGATCGTTTATTATTTATTGCACGAGGGGACATGTCGTGCCATGATTTACATTGATTACACCATGTTTTGCATAGTGAGGAGGAGAGTAAAAGCACGAAGGGTGATGCCGTGCCATTATTTACATTCCTGGCATTTGTACTTGTCTTTACTTGGTATTTTCTGTTAAGCTGCTTCTTATCTGCTTTCTTATGATCAATATACTGTCATATCTCACTTGTGATCCCTTTAACTGCTCCCGTTTCCCTAATTTGTCTGCTTACTTCTTGCGTTGCTATCTGTGTTATATGTTGTAGAACAGGACATGTGAACATCGTTGCTAAGTCTAGCCTCGTCACTACTTCGCCCAAGGTTAGGCTCGGCACTTACTTAGTACATGGGGTCGGTTGTACTGATGCTACACTGAACTTCTTAATGTTGTGCAGATCCCGCACCCGGACCCAGTGGACCGCATTGAGGGAGTCACCTTCAGTCCACCCAGAGCTTCAAGGTATACCCGCTGGCGTTCGTGGGCCTTGGTGTCTCTCTTGCATTTGGATTCCTTATTGTCTTACTTTTTCTCCTAGTTTCAAGGCAATTATATATTTCTTTCAGACTCTGTATTTAGCACTCTGTTTAGATAGTCCGTGAGGTTGTGACACCCCGGTTTTGGGATTATGCGATGATGTTATCTTTACTATGTCATTACGCATTTTCAGAGTATTGTTACATTTCCGCTGTTAAATTTATAAAGTATGATGGGTATTCCAGTTAAAATACGAAGGGTATTAATTTTACTACTGTTGAATTGATTTAAAAATATTAATGTGTAGTATATGTTGGCTTGTCTAGCGGGTTCAACGTTAGACGCAGTCACGGTCTGAAAGGTGGGAATTCGGATCGTGACAGCCGGATCCCGATGTACCTGGATCTTCACACAAGGTGCAGGGGGTAACGTGAGTACACCAACTCAGAAGTAACGAACCCAAACTATGGGTTGAGAGGTAGTGACGGACTAAACCTCTGATATTTACAAATCACAGTGTATAGAAATTGGGCATGATAGTAATATAACTGATGATAAACAAAATGCACCAAATATGTCTGTACGATTTACATGCCAGCATAGGATCACAAGAAATCTGAAATGGTAAGTACACAGTATCCCAAACTCTCATGAGGAAGTCCACTCAGTACTGGAATTGGCTCTCAGGCCCATACAAAATCCATCCCGGATTATACATGAACACAGGGAAGTAGTCACTCAGTACTGAGGAAAAGGGAAATCATCCCCACGGAGAAGATCCATCTCCGGAACATATAACTCGGACAAGATCAATGTCCAGGGACGATCCATCCCTCAATATATATCAATAACTTCGGGCAAGATCCATGCCCAGGGAAGATCCATCCCTCAATATATGTGCGCTCGCTGAGGGTGTAAAGACTCCGGAGGGGCTCCTATAAAACCAAGCGCTATATCAAGCCAACGAAGGCATGATTTGGGGATCGCTGCGGTGTGCAGTCCGATCTCATAACTGTCTCAATATCAGGCTCTTGGCCTTACTCAGTCAATACTTTCTAGTCTCACTCACAAGGCTCACAAGTATAAGAATCAGCCCAAAACAATGATAACATGTATGTAAGCTAACAATTACTGAGACTGAGACATGAAACATATGCTATAACAGGACTGAGTGCATAAAAACAAATAGTCACAAATAGAGACAGCAATAACTAACCACTCGGGCCTGAACATATTGGACGTGAAGCCTTAACATTTATACTTGACCTGATTTCTAACATGTTCAAAGTAATTACAACCTTCACAGTACAATTATCAGCCTGAAATAACCATTAGGCAGGGCCATGGGATGAGCCGGGCCACAAACATTCGGTGTACGCCCGCACGCCCGTCACTTGGCATGTGCGTCACCTTAATTAATCATCATATAACAGGTACTTTGGGGTTTCGAACCCTCAGTTCCAAGTTTGGAAACGTTACTTACCTCAAAACCGGCTAAAATACTACTCCGCAGTGTCCTTGCCTCTAAATTCGTCATCCGAGTGCTCCAAATATACCAAAAATCGGATTTATACCATCACAATATGCCAAGGAATGAAACCCAATCGAAATTTATCAAAAGTATTCGAAAATCCCGAAATTGACCAAACCCGACCCCCGGGCCCACGTCTCGGAACTCGATAAAATTTACACCAAAATGATCCTCATCCTCTCACGAGTCTATACATATCAAGAACACTAAAATCGGAGTCCAAATGACCCCTCAAATCACCATTAGAAGGTCCCTTAATCTCAAGCCCTAATTACCTCTTTTACATTGATTTCCCCCAAATTAACACCACTAATTAGGTCTTTAATCACATATAATCGAGTTATGAAGTACAAAAACCTTACCTCAATGAAGAACTATGGTCTCCCTCTTCAAAACTCCTCCAAAAGCTTGAAACCCGTATGAAAATGGTGAAGTGAAGACCCAAAATTCGCTAAGTCCACTTTATATACTTTCTGCCCAGGCTTTTCGCACCTGCGGCTCTATTTCTCGCACCTGCGGACCGCTCCTGCGGTCAAATCCTCTGCACCTGCGGTATTTCATTAAATGGACCAAAACCCGCACCTGCGCCTCCTTTTACGCACCTGCGCCTCTTTTTACGCACCTGCGCCTCCTTTTTCGCACCCGCGACTCCTCAGGTGCAGTCCCCACTTCTGCATCTGCGGCTTTCCCTTGAGCCGACCAAAATCGGCATCAGCGGAGATCCTTTCCGCTTCTGTGGGCCGCACCTGCAATTCCCCATCCGCAGGTGCGGTCACACCATCAAAATGAACACCAGCAGCTGATGCTGCACATTTTAACCAAAAACAAATCCCCGTTAACCATCCGAAATCAATCCCGAGCCCCTCGGGACCCCAACCAAACATACCAACATAACATAAATGATCATCCGGACCTAGTCTCACCCTCGGAACACCCAAAATAACATCAAAACACCAAAATCACATCAAATTTAAGCCTATGAACTTTGAAATTCCTAAATTCCACCAACGATGTCGAAACCATCCAAAACACCTCCGATTGACCTGAAAATTTGCACACATATCCAAAATGACATTACGAACCTGATCCAACTATCGGAATTCCATTCCGACCCCGATAGCCTATTTTCCACTGCTGACCGGAAATCACCAAAAACTAACTTTCGCCAATTCAAGCCTAATTCTACACCGGACATCGAAAATACATTTCGAACACACTCCTAAGTCTCAAATCACCTAACGAATCTATCCGAGACATAAAATACGCATTCCGAGATCGTTTACCAATAAGTCAACTCCCAGTTGACTTTTCCAACTATAAAGCTACTTTTAAAGACTAAGTGTCTCAATTCTCACTACAAACATTCCGAACCCGAGCCAACCGACTCCAACACATCATAAACAGTATAATCAATGCATGACAAGGCAAAAGCAGTAATAATAATGCATATTCTACTGAACGACCGTCTGGGTCGTTACATTCTCCCCCTCTTAAACAAGCGTTCGTCCTCGAACGGGTCTAGAAACATACCTGGAGACTCAAACAAGTGAGGATATCTGCTCCGCATCTCCCGCTCGGTCTCCCAAGTAGCCTCCTCTACTGGCTGACCTCTCGATTACACCTTCACTGAAGCTATATCCTTAGACCTCAACTTTCTGACCTGACGACCCAAAATATCCACCGGCTCTACCTCATATGACATATCACCCTCAAGTTGCACTGTGCTGAAGTCTAGAACATGATATGGGTCACCAATATACATCCGGAGCATCGACACATGGAATACCGGATGAACACTCGACAAGCTGGGTGGAAAGGAAAGTCTATAAGCGACCTCTCCAATCCTGTGAATCACCTCAAAAGGCCTAATGAACCGGGGACTCAACTTTCCCCTCTTCCCGAACCTCATAACATCCTTCATGGGTGACACCCTCAGCAATACCTTCTCTCCCACCATGAAAGACACATCCCGGACCTTTCGGTCCGCATAACTCTTCTGCCTAGACTGCGCTGTGCGAAGTCTCTCCTGAATCAACTTCACCTTCTCCAACGCATCCTGAACCAAGTCTGTGCCCAGTAGCCTAAACTTACCCGGCTCAAACCAACCAACCGAAGATCTACACCTCCTACCATATAAAGCCTCATACAGGGCCATCTGAATACTGGATTGGTAGCTATTATTATAAGCAAACTCCGCGAGTGGTAGAAACTGGCCCCATGAACCCCCAAAATCAATCACACATACACGCAACATGTCCTTCAAAATCTGAATAGTCTGCTCCGACTGCCCGTCGGTCTGAGGATGAAATGTAGTGCTCAACTCTACCTGAGTACCCATACCTCTCTACACGGCTCTCCAAAACTGAGATGTGAGCTGAGTACCTCTGTCAGAAATGATAGAAACTGGAACCCAATGCAATCGGAAAATCTCCCTGATGTAGATCCCAGCTAACCGCTTCGAAGTATAAGTAGTACTGACAGGAATGAAGTGCACAGACTTGGTCAGCCGATCCACAATGACCCAAATAGTATCAAATCCCCTCGAAGTCCGTGGTGATTCGGTCCCACTTCCACTCCGGAATATCTAACCTCTGAAGTAATCCACCTGGTCTCTGGTGCTCATACTTGACCTGCTGGCAGTTGAGACACCATGCTACATACTCAACAATATCTCTCTTCATCCGCCTCCACCAATACTGCTGTCTCAGATCCTGATACATCTTCGCGGCACCCGGATGGATAGAATACCGCGAGCTATGGGCCTCTACTAATATCAACTCTCAAAGCCCATCCACATTGAGCACGAAAATACGGCCTTGCATCCCTATAACCCCTCATCCCCGATAGTCACATCCCTGGCATCACCTCGACGGACCTTGTCCTGAAGAACTAACAAGTGCCGGTTATCATACTGGCGTGCTCTAATCTGATCATAGAAGACCTGGAAGCCATCCTAGGTAACACCCGCGGAGGCTCTAACAAATCCAATCTCACCAACTGACCCGCTAAAACCTGAACATCAAGTGCTAAAGGTCGCTCTGCTACTGAAAGGTAGGCTAGACTCCCCAAACTTCCTGCTCTGCGAATCAGGGCATCAGCCACTACATTGGCCTTCCCCGAATGAAATAAAATAGTGAGGTCATAATCCTTGAGAAGCTCCAACCATCTTCTCTTACGCAAATTCAAGTCCTTCTGCTTCAGCAAGTACTGCAAGCTACGATGATCGGTGAAAATCTCACACTGCACCCCATACAAATAATGGCGCCAAATCATCAAGGCATGAATAATGGCAGCTAACTCAAGATCGTGCATTGGATAATTCTTTTCGTGCACCTTCAACTGTCTAGACGCGTAGGAAATCACCCTATTGTCCTGCATCAATAGCGCTCCCAAGCCAACTCTAGAAGCATCACAGCAGACTGTATAAGAACCCGAACCAATAGGTAAAACCAATACCGGAGCTGTGGTCAATGTTCACTTGAGCTTCTGAAAGCTCTCCTCACACTCATCGGACCATCTGAATGGAGCACCCTTCTGGGTCAATCTGGTCAAGAGTGAAGCAATAGAAGAGAGCTCCTCTACAAAGCGACAGTAATATCCCGCCAAACCAAGGAAACTCCTAATCTCTGTAGCTAAGGACGGTCTGGGCCAACTCTGCACCGCCTCAATCTTCTTCAGATCAACCTGAATACCCTCACTGGACACACGTGCCCCAAGAAAGCTACTGAACCAAGACAAAACTCACACTTGGAGAACTTTGCATAAAGCTTCACCTCTCTCAATCTCTGCAACACAACACTCAAATGCTGAACATGCTCCTCCTGGCTATGAGAATATACTAAGATGTCATCAATGAACACAACGACGAAAGAATCAAGATAAGGCTGAAACACGCTATGCATCTGTTGCATAAAGGTTGCTAGGGAATTGGTCAGCCCAAATGACATAACAAGGAACTCATAGTGGCCATATCTGGTACTGAAAGCATTCTTCGGAATGTCAGAATCCCGAATCTTCAACTAATGATACCCGGACCTAAAGTCAATCTTGGAGAACACTCTAGCTCCCTGAAGCTGGTCAAACAAGTCATCAATACAAGGAAAAGGATATCGGTTCTTCACTGTAACCTTGTTCAGCTGCCGATAATCAATACGCATGCGCATAGAAGCATCCTTCTTCTTCACAAACATCACCAGTGAACCCCAAGGATACACACTAGGTCGAATGAACCCCTTATCTAAGAGTTCCTGAAGCTGCCCCTTCAACTTCGTTGGTGCCATACGATAAGGTGGGGTAGAGATAGGTTGGGTGCCTGGCACCAACTCAATACCAAAATCAATGTACTTGTCAGGTGGCATGCTTGGAAGGTCTGCAGGGAATACGTCCGGAAAATCACGGACCACAGGAACATAGAGTCTCACTACTAACATCCCTCACAAAATCCAGATAAGACTCGCATCCCTTCCCAATCATACGCTGAGAATTCAAGTAGGTAATCACCCTACTAGGCACATACTCCACTGAACCTCTCCACTCAATTCTCGGCAATCCGAGCGTAGCTAAGGTCACGGTCTTGGCGTGACAGTCTAGAACAGCATGGCACGGAGATAGCCAATACATGCCCAATATCACATCGAAGTCGACCATGCTAAGCAATAATAGATCTACCCGGGTCTCCAGACCCCCAATAGATATAACACAAGATCGGTACACCCGGACCACACAACAGTATCACCCACCGGAGTCGACACATGAACAGATGTAATCAAGGACTCACGGGGCATATCCAAGAAATGAGAAAAGTATGATGAAACATATGAATACGTGGAACCAGGATCAAATAATACCGAAGCATCTCGGTGGCAAACTAAGATAATACATGTAATCACTGCATCTGAATCTATGACATCTGGTCTGGCCGGGAGTGCATAGAAGCGAGCCTGCCCTCCACCTGATCGACCTCCCCTTCTAGGGCGGCCTCTAACTGACTGGCCTCCACCCCTAGCTGCCTAAGCGGCTGGTGTAGAAACTGGTGTTGAAGCTGGAGGCTTGCTCCTCTACTGAAATGAGCTACCAGAAAGGCGGGGACAATACCTCTTGATATGAACCCGGGTCCCCACACTCGAAGCAACCCTTCTCAGCAAAAGACAGTGGGGACTGAAGGGAACCCCTAGAACTAGAATAGTCGCTAGAAGGGCCATGTGTTGAAGAACCCTGAACTAATGGTGGCCGAGATGAACTCTGGGATGGGAGGGCACTGAATGATGAACGGCCCGGAAGAGAGCTACGGGGACTGTGTCCTGATGACGCACCACTGTAGGCTGGACGGACTGGCTGAGGAGGCCTAAATAAACGGCCTCTGTTGTGTTGAGGCTGACCTCTTGAGTGAACACCACCATAGCTGCCAGATCCTCGAGGCCTCTTGGCCTCCCTCTCAACCCGCTCCTGGCGGCGAACTGACTCAATCTCCCTGGCTATGTCAACTACCTCCTCAAAAGAAGCATCAAATACCCTCTCCCTAGTCAGAAAAATCCAAAGATGGTAAGTGAGACCATCAACAAACCTCCTGATCCTCTCTCTGTCTGTGGGAATTAGCCATATAGCATGACGGGCCAACTCAGAGAACCTCATCTCATACTGCGTCACGGTCATGTCCCCCTGACGCAATTGCTCGAAATCTCTGTGCAGCTCCTCTCTACAGGACTGTGGTATATATTTCTCCAAGAAGAGAATGGAGAACTGGTGCCATGTAAGGGGCGCTGCATCAGCGGGTCTACGCCTCTCATAGGCCTCCCACCAAGCAAGTGCAACTCCTGAAAATTGGAAGGTAGTAAATGGGACCCCGCTGGCCTCTAGTATCCCTGTTATGCGTAGTATCCTCTAACACTTGTCCAAGAAGGCCTGGGCATCCTCGCCCTCAATGCCACTAAAAGTCTGATCTCCAGCTTGTGTTGCTCATCATCTGCTAAAGTTGGGACCACATAATCTTGTACCGGGGCAATCAAATACACTGGAGCTGTCCCAGGTGTCTGAAGCCCCTGGGTGTAGGGTTGTGCACGGATCGGATCGGATAGGATTTAGCACATTTCGGATTTGGATTTCGAATCTCGGATTCTAGAAAATGCTATCCAAATCCATCTGAATTATATTGGATCGGATTCGGATTTTAAAGTTTGGATCGGATCGGATTTCGGATCGTAAATGCCTCAAAGTTTCAAACTAATATGTATATTTTCTTTGTAAAAGAGGCAATGCATTAGGAAAAATTCATGTTTATACAATTATGAGAGTACTATGGTTCCAATATAACTAACTCTAGTAATTGTAAAGGTAGTAACTTGGAGGAAGATATAACGGAAGTACTGACTATCCGAAATTAAAGTGTAGTATTTATACATTGCCTAATAATTTTGGATTTCGGATCGGATCGGATTAAAATATACCAATCCGAATCCGATCCGAAATCCGAAATTTTTATAAACATAATCCGAAATCCGGTCCAATCCGAAATTCGGTCCAATCCGAAATCAAAAATCTGAAATTGAATGGATCGGTTAGGATTTCGGATATCTGATCCAAATGAACAGCCCTACCTGGGTGACCTGCTCAGGTGTCCGGGCAGCTGGAGTCTGAGTGCCTCCCCCCGGCCTGAGAAGTAGCGACAGTAGACATAGCGACGGCCTATGCCAGGCTGGTGCACACGGTCAAAATCTGGGCTAGGGTCTCCTGAAGACCTGGAATCACAATGGGCACTGCTGGTGCTTGAGCATGTGGGATCTCCGCTGCGGGGACCTGATCCTGAGCAATGGGAGGGTCCACAAGTGTTGCCCCGGCTACTGAGCGGGCTGCACCACTCCCCATTCCACGGCCTCGACCTCTGGCTGGTCCTACTGGTGTATGATCACCACGATCAGTAGAACGAGTCCTCACCATCTGTGAGAGAATGAAAACAACAAAAGTTTAGTTCCAGAATTCAACAAAGTCGCATGACATAATTCAACAATGTGGAATTTTCCTAAGGGTTATGTAGCCTCTCGAAGATAAGTATAGACGTCTTCGTATCGATCCGCAAGACTCTACTAAACCTGCTCATGACTGGTGAAACTTACTCAACCTAGAGCTCTAATACCAACTTGTCACGACCCAATTCCGGAGTCGTGATGGCGCCTGTCGTGGAACCAGGCAAGCCAACCATTTATCTAATATAAATTCAATTACCAGAAAAATATCATTTTTAACAAGTCTACGGATAATAATAATAAACCTGAAGTGTGAAACAATATATGAAACCAAAACTTAAATTCTGCAACCCCGAATCCAGTGTCACTCAGTCATGAGCTACTACATAAAGTAAAGAAAAGAGGAATGGACAACATAGTCTCAAAAATAAATGACAACCGGTAGAGTAAGAAAGAGATGACGAGATCACGGTCGCCAGCTACTACCTCGACAACTTTGATGGAAACACTAACAGCTACTCAATGACCAGAGCCAGATCCCGATGTACCTAGATCTGCACACAAGGTGCAGGGGGGTAACGTGAGTACACCAACTCAGAAGTAACGAACCCAAACTATGGGTTGAGAGGTAGTGACGGAATAAACCTCCGATATATACAAATCACAGTGTATAGAAATTGGGCATGACAGTAATATAACTGATGATAAACAAAATGCACCAAATATGTCTGTACGATCTACATGCCAGCATAGGATCACAAGAAATCAGAAATGGTAAGTACACAGTATCCCAAACTCTCACGAGGAAATCCACTCAATAATGGAATTGGCTCTCAGGCCTAGGGAAAATCCATCCCGGATTATACATAAACACAGTGAAGTAGTCACTCAGTACTGAGGAAAAGGGAAATCATCCCCACAGAGAAGATCCATCTCCGGAGCATATCACTCGGACGAGATCCATGTCCAGGGACGATCCATCCCTCAATATATGTCAATAACTTCGGGCAAGATCCATGCCCAAGGAAGATCCATCCCTCAATATATGTGCGCTCACTGGGGGTGTAAAGACTCCGGAGGGGCTACTATAAAACCAAGCGCTATATCAAGCCAACGAAGGCATGATTTGGGGATCGCTGCGGTGCGCAGTCCGATCTCATAACTGTCTGAATATCAGGCTCTCAGCCTTACTCAGTCAATACTTTCCAGTCTCACTCACAAGGCTCACAAGTATAAGAATCAGCCCAAAACAATGATAACATGTATGTAAGCTAACAATTACTGAGACTGAGACATGAAACATATGCTATAACAGGACTGAGTGCATGAAAACAAATAGTCACAAATAGAGACATCAATAACTGACCACTTGGGCCTGAACATATTGGGCGTGATGCCTTAACATTTATACTTGACATGATTTCTAACATGTTCAAAGTAATAACAACCTTCATAGTACAATTATCAGCCTGAAATAACCATTAGCCAGGGCAATGGGATGAGCCGCGCCACAAACATTCGGTGTACGCCCGCACGCCCGTCACTTGGCATGTGCGTCACCTTAATTAATCATCATATAATAGGTACTTTGGGGTTTCGAACCCTCAATTCCAAGTTTGGAAACGTTACTTACCTCAAAACCGGCTAAATTACTACTTTGCAGTGCCCTTGCCAAACCCGAACCCCAAGACCACATCTCGGAACTCGATAAAATTTATACCAAAACGATCCTCATCCTCTCACGAGTCTATACATATCAAGAACACTAAAATCGGAGTCCAAATGACCCCTAAAATCACTATTAGAAGGTCCTTTAATCTCAAGCCCTAATTACCTTTTTTACACTGATTTCCCCCAAATTAACACCACTAATTAGGTCTTTAATCACATATAATCGAGTTATGAAGTCCAAAAACCTTACCTCAATGAAGAACTATGGTCTCCCTCTTCAAAACTCCTCCAAAATCTTGAAACCCGTATGAAAATGGTGAAGTGAAGACCCAAAATTCGCTAAGTCCACTTTTATATACTTTCTGCCCAGGCTTTTCGCACATGCGACTCTATTTCTCGCACCTGCGGTCAAATCCACCGCACCTATGGGATTTCATTAACTGGACCAAAATCCGCACATGCGCTTCCTTTTCCGCACCTGCGACTCCGCAGGTGCGGTCCCCACTTCCGCATCTGTGATTTTCCCTTGAGCCGACCAAAATCCGCATCTGCGGAGATTCTTTCTGCTTCTGCGGGCCACACCTGCGATTCCCCATCCGCAGGTGCGGTCACACTAAAAAAATGAACACCAGCAGCTGATGCTACACATTTCAACTCCAAAAAAATCCCCATTAACCATCTGAAATCAATCCCGAGCCCCTCGGGACACCAACCAAACATACCAACACAACATAAATGATCATCCGGACTTTGTCGCACCCTCGGAACACCCAAAATCACTTCAAATTCAAACCTATAAACTTTGAAATTCCTGCATTCCACCAACGATGCTGAAACCATCCAAAACACCTCCGATTGACCTGGAAATTTGCACACATATCCAAAATGACATTAAGAACATGCTCCAACTGTCGGAATTCCATTCCGACCCCGATAGCCTTTTTCCACTGCCGAACGAAAATCACCAAAAACTAACTTTCGCCAATTCAAGCCTAATTCTACACCGGACATTGAAAATACATTCTGAACACACTCCTAAGTCCCAAATCACCTAACGAAGCTATCCGAGCCATAAAATTCGCATTCCGAAATCGTTTACCAATAAGTCAACTCCCAGTTGACTTTTCCAACTATAAAGCTACTTTTAGAACTAAGTGTCTCAATTCTCACTACAAACATTCCGAACCCGAGCCAACCGACTCTAACACATCATAAATAGTATAATCAATGCATGACAAGGAAAAACCAGTAATAATAATGCAGATTCTACGGAACGACCGACCGGGTCGTTACAGTTGGGGTGGAAATTAGGCTAAGGTCTGAAAAGTAAAAGAGGCTATATGTTAAATACCCAATTAGTTTGATAAAATAATTTATAAAAATAGCTAATAAATGATAAAAATGCTATTTATGCATGAAATGATTTAAAATAATTACTTAATATTATAAAAATATAAAAGGTCATTTTCTTGTAAAACAAAGTAATTATACACATATGGGCTACTATTGCAAAGTTATTGCAATTATAACGTAAAGATGTAAGTATGGTTATTCAAAAAATAATGAAAGCTTAATGTAAATATAAATGATGAAAATTAAGCAATAAACTTATTATAAAATCGTTTGTGATGCAATTCATAATTATTTAGATAATAAAATACTGGGATAAATTAATTAAAAATCCTTTAAAATTTGCAGAAAATTATGGAAAAATATTAATTGATGCTCATGCATTGTTTTGAAGATATATATGAATTTTGAAAATAATATAGGAAAAAATTGGGTATCAACATCGTGTACAATTCATGATGTACATTAAGCATTNCCCAAAACTCGTTTCATGGCCATCCAATGAGATTGACCTGGATTGCTCGTATATCGACTCAATTTACTTATAGCACAAGCTATATCTGGTCGTGTACAATTCATGATGTACATTAAACATCCTAACACACGAGCATAATCCAATTGTGATATGCTTTGGCCTTTGTTCTTTGCTAATGCAATATTCATGTCAATTGGAGTCTTTGCAACTTTAAACCACAAGTGCTTGAATTTTTCAAGTACCGTCTTAATATAATGAGATTGTGACAATTCCAGACCTTGAGAAGTCTTATGGATCTTAATTCCCAGAATTAAATAAGCAACTCTCAAGTCCTTCATATCAAACTTGCCAATTAGCATACGCTTAGTCGCATTTATGTTGGCAATGTCATTACTTATTATCAGCATATCATCCATATATAAGCATACAATGACTATGTGATTTGGAATATTTTTAATGTACACACATTTATCACATTCATTTATCTTAAAACCATTTGAGAATATTGTTTGGTCAAATTTCGCATGCCATTGTTTGGGTACTTGTTTTAGTCTGTAAAGGGACTTAACAAGTCTACATACCTTCTTTTCTTTACCCGGAATCACAAACTCTTCAGGTTATTCCATGTAGATTTCTTCCTCCAAATCTCCATTTAAGAAGACCGTCTTAACATCCATTTGATAAATTTCAAGACCATAAACTACTGTTAACGATACTAACGTCCANTTAAGAAGGCCGTCTTAACATCCATTTGATGAATTTCAAGACCATAAACTGCAGCTAACGCTACCAACGTTCTTATGGACGTAATTCTTGTAACTAGAGAGTATGTATCAAAATAGTCAAGACCTTCTCGTTGTCTATACCCTTTGACCAGTAGTCTTGCCTTAAACTTGTCAATAGTGCCATCATCTTTCATTTTCCTCTTAAAGATCCATTTAGAACCCAACGGTTTATTTCCAGGAGGAAGATCAACCAATTCCCATGTATGGTTGTTCAATATGGATTCTATTTCACTATTGACTGCCTCTTTCCAAAACAATGATTCCGAAGAAGACATAGCTTCTTTAAATGTTTGAGGCTCATTTTCCAATAAGAAAGTCACAAAATCTGGTCCTAATGAAGTAGACGTTCTTTGACGTTTACTACGTCTTGGGTCCTCCTGATTAAATGTATTTATTTTGTTTCTTCCCGAGGTCGTTTAGATCCTTCACCAATCGACTCAAGTTCCTTTTTATATGGATATATATTTTCAAAGAACTCTGCATTATCTGATTCTATAATCGTATTATTATGAATGTAGGGATTTTCTGATTTATGAACCAGAAATCGATATGCTTTATTATTGGTCACATATCCTATGAAACACAATCAACAATTTTCAGTCCTATTTTTACCCTTTTGGGTTTAGGAACTTGCACTTTTGCCAAACACCCCCACACTTTAAAATAATTCAAATTGTACTTCCTTCATGTGAATTTTTCATATGGAATGGATT
>MDKH01115397.1:0-45577 GCA_005239495.1 Nicotiana undulata | reverse complement strand
CTGGAAAGTGAACAATTGAGATAATAAGATAAGACATTTCAGATAATGGGAAGGTAAACAAGTGATACATATGACTAGTCTACAAAGAAAGGTTATGTTTAAGATCAGTTACCTGTTGTTGATTACATGTCCTTACTTGAGGTATTTTTCTCACATGATTTATTGCTCAGCATGTACCTTATTTATTTATTTATGTACTGGACCTTTAGTGAGTATGTATTCTACCTCTCGTCACTACTCTTTACGAGTTTGGGCGGGATACTCACTGGGTACATATGTGATTATATGTACTCATGCTGCACTTTCTTTCTTTTTCTGCACTTGACTGTGCAGGTATTGAGGCTGGTTCGTTTGTTCGTCCGTCAGCTGATAGGTACTGATTGCGGCGTCGCTCCACACGGTGAGCTGTCTTCTTGCTGTTCTCCTGACAGTACCTCTGGAGCCTTCTAGTTTCATTTTGCTCAGTCTTTTGTTCCCGACTACAGCTTGTATATTTTGTATAAGTATTTCTGTTGTTGTATCTATGCAGCCGCCCGTTGACACTGTGACACTAGTCCTGACACACACTTGTTGTAGTTATCTGGGTTGTTTATATGTTGGGCCTAGCTGTGGTTCAGCTTGTTTCTACGGCCTTACCCCATATTGTTATTGTATTCCGCATTTTTATTGTTATTGTTGTTCGTTGGCTTGCCTAATCTCGCCGTTAGGCGCCATCACGACCTAGACCGGTTTTGGGTCGTGACAATTTATAGTCTCAATATAACCAACCTCTTTCGCGAATACTTGATAAACTCAATAAGTTTCTTTGAGAGTTACTACAACACAATAAAAGGACATGATAATCAATTATATTTTTCCAAAATAGTAATAATTGGCTCTTCCAGAGCTCTCAATTAATTTGGTACTACCACATATTCAACAACATCTATATGGTGAATAAACTTTTAAGGACAAAGTTATACCATTATGGTCATGGTCAAAATTATATGCAAGATATATTTCTTGCATTATCGTTGTCTTTTAATAATCACATTGCCAATATATTTGGCATAATCAAAATAGGTACGTGTTCAATGACCATTCATGCCATAATAATGATATTATTTTCATATATCATCTCAAACCTTCTTCTAGAGGTGAGTGTGGTATATTCACTACCACTAGCACGTTCATATTCTTCCAAGAGTGAATATGTATTCATAAATCAGATGTTGTCTTATTCGCATTATGAATGGACCATAAGCATCAATATGTGCTTTAGAAAATCTCATGTCAAATCAATGACAAATATTACTTTCAAAGAGAGAAAGATTATTTTGAGAATTCTTATTATTCTCATTATCACAAATATGACGATTATAATTTCGTCTATTGCCACGTCCACATCCATTGATACCTTCATGGTAATAATTTGTCTTCTTTCAGACTTATCACATTCTCTTAAGGGGAATGAGAATGAAGCAAATTCAATGGAACGGGGTTCTACTTTTTTTTGCCCACAATCATACATGAATTTGATCATGGCAAGGCATAGAAATATTACCACATTGGTGGCTATAATTTCTTGCAAACTCTATAGGAGTTATAATCAAAGTTTATTGTCTTTGCTTGCATTTAAAATCAAATTATAGAATATTTAAGAATTTAAAAGAGAAAATAAAGTAAAATACTTACCTTAATCATGAAGAAAGTTCATGGAAAATTGACAATCATAAGGCTGGCAGGTGGGCCGGGACTGACCCGGGCCCGCGGGCTTAACGGGCCGACCCGCGGGGGGTCCGGGCTTGGGGGGCTTTAGGCTCGTTAGGGGCCGGGTATTGATTTTGGACCCGTGAGCCCGGGCCCAACGGTCGAAAAATTAATAAAACAATTGTTTAAAAAATGGCCAACGGCCAGAATTTTAAATTCTAGCCATTGGCCCCTTAAAATAGCCGTTTGGCTTGTTTAAAAAATAGTCATTTGGCCCCCAAACTTTATTTTAACCCCAAACTTTTTATAATTATACTTTTTCCCTTTTCTCAACTATAAATACCCCCTCATTCTTTCATTTTTACTCACAAAATTATCAATCTCTCTCTAAGTTTCTTCTATTATTGCTTACTTTATTATTGCAAATTGTGAAAAATTGTGAAGTTGGTGAATTGAAGTATTCAAGTCTTCAACATTATACAATTTTCAAGAAGTTGTTCGTCAATTCGGTAAACTCGTTCCAACTCTTAAGTTTTAATATTATAGTTTTGTTTGTTTAATTTGTTTTCCTTATAATTAATATGGACTTTTCTTTGAAAAAAATGTTTGGTAGTAAGGGAAAATCTAAAATTGGTGAATCTAGTAAGCAAGCTACTACTACTCCCCCGGCTCCCCAACGTAGACATGTTACCCGCCCTCCCCCACCTATTATTCTTGATAGTGATAACCCTTATTTTTAATTTATCGATAGTCAGTTTATACATGATCTTACACCAGGTTCACAATTAAATGATGAACATATGAATTCTCTTTATGGTAATCCAACTATATATGAAAATGATGAGGAAAATGATGATTTAGATGAAACTCAACCCGATTTAGATGATACACCTATTAGTCATGTTGTTAACCAAACTGATAATAATCCAAATGATGCCCCGGATGACCCTCCTGTAGTAACCTCTACTTTTAATAGACAACGTGGTAAACGGGCCGAAACTTCTCTTGTTTGGCATTTGTTTACTCAACTAAAAGAGAAAAATAAGACTAAGTGTAAAACTTTTGGCCTCTTGATGTCTCATAATACCCCCTCATTCTTTCATTTTTACTCACAAAATCATCAATCTCTCTCTACTCAAATTCTCAATTCAAGTTAAATCATGCCCGGTGGTTCTAAAATTACCCCATTTGTTCAGGAACACTATAAATTGGTAGAAGAAAATGAAGAAACTTACACGATATCGTGCAAGCACTGTGATTTGGTCTTCACTCGGCGAAAGGTGAGGCACAGGTTCTTTAAGGAGGCATATAATCAAGTCTTGTGAAGCGCGTCCTCAAGACATTCGTATCTAATATTTTAAGTTTAATTCAAACTTGTGTTATTTTAATTTTATTAGACGTATTATGCTTAATGTTGTAGTTTGTTAAATTAATTTGATGTACTCACTACTAGAAATTGGGGTTATGGCAACGATTTTAATGGCAACGGATCTGTAACCGTTGCTATAGGTTCTATTGCAACGGTTCCAGCCGTTGAGTAAGGTTATTGCTACTACCGGCACAGTTTAGCACAAGAACCTTTGCATTAGTCCAAAAACCATTACAATAGATGTTTCTATTGTAACGGTTTAGACGACCGTGACAATAAGTCTATCTATGGTAACAGTTATTTGCAATTTTTATTTATTGCAACGGTTATGAATTCCCTCTACTTTTCCCCAAATTTTGGACACTATACCCGCCAAAAGGAGACCCAATCTAATTAATTAATTTTCTATTTTTTTTATATGTAATAAAATTAGAGTATAAACCTATTATACTCAAACGACACTAATTAAGCTCACAACTCTCTCTCTCTCTCAAATAGCTTCCTTTCATGTACCGTATATTACGAGGAGAAGACAACCACCATCGGCGGCAACGACAGCGACAACATCGGAAAATCTCCTTAAGGTTAATACTCATCTGACTAATCTGCTAGGGTTTCTCAAAATGGTGTTCAATTTCATTGGTAGAGAATCAAATCTGTTCATGTGGTAAAAGATAAGTTGAAAACTAATTGAAGAGTCATCTTGTTCAACTTATTAATTCCTTAAAGTTGTGAGTATTTTCCGTCGAAGCTTTAAATTTAATTGGAAATCTGTTAGGATATTTTTGTACTAATTCATCCTTTTTTGCAATCGATTTTATGAGGAAAACATAAAATTACACCCTAATTTCATCCTATTTTCTACTGTAAAGGTCACACGATTTCGACTTTGAAGCAGAATAGTAGCAGCTTCTTCGGTCTTCTTGTCAAGGCAAAATATCCCCTAGGTATAAAATTTTCTTTTTTATTGCTGAATGTGTTAAGAATAATTAAGTTCTTACAGTAGCTTCCTCTATGTTTGAGCAGGGACCAATGCGATATTTGAGCTCGTAAAAATCAGATTTTCTAATATTTGTGCTCGACAAGCAGGAGGTTGTGGCTGTTACTGTTAATTACCACTGCTATCCAAGAGGAGATATTTTCCGAGATGAGAATTGGTGATCTTTAAACTACTCATGCTTTACTTCGAGGAAATTCAACTTAGGCAATTGTTGAGTATTAATATATGTCATGCTATCGTCTGAAAGACGTCTATTTATTTGCTCTTATTTCTCTCTTCTTTGCTGTCACGTGTATCTAATTTTGAACACATAAAAGCGGATCAGGAATTTGAACTTGAAAGTGATGAAATAATTTAGTGTTAAGAGTTTGCTTATTACTGGGACTAGTGTCAAAAGTTTGCTAATTTAGAGAGGGTTCAACTTGTCTGCAGAATATTAAAACCATTCGTGCCTTTATTTCAAGAGGTTGTGGTTTTGAAAAATATTGTTTGACCAGCTATTGGTGGTTCATTTACTCGATTTCTCAGTATTTTGCTACTATGAAGTTGTTTGACATAAGGAAGCTCTTCCTGGAATTGATACACATCTTTCTTTCAAGTGTTTTCTGAATCTTCTTCTCATCTTTTACTTCATAAGCGAATGAATGTGTATTCACGGCTTAATACATATTTCCAAGTTTATGGAAGCATAATTTTAGTGTTAAACATTCAAGTATATTTTGAATATGGGTTCTTGTATACGAGCTAAAACTACAGGGGTGTGTGTTTGTCGTCCTTCTTTAGAATACCGCCATCGATTTTTTCATATGTAGTAATCTTCTAACTATTACTTTCTATTTTCTTTCAATAGATAAATGAGTATATATGTCTCATTTTTGTAGTGTACGTGAGGGAGATACCATCAACTCCCCTGTATGGATTCTTTGTCTAATTGTTTTAGCTCAGATGTTCTCCTCTCACTAATGCTGCAAAGTTTTGTTACAACATCTGAGTATGCATTTTGTTGTTCAAGTTATCTGTTTAGATAGGTCCATTGAGAATTTTTGTTCTAGTGTTGAAATTGGATGCTTTTAACTTTGTTTTGACTCTAGTTTGAGAATTTTTGTTCACTACTGCTACTGATTTCCTGAATAGTTGTTAATTAATTGGATCACTGCTGCTACTTTTTAATTAATTGGTTTCATTTGGACTATCAGGGATTGGACTTGGCAAAACTAAGAACTGGTTCACTTTGGAGATACTGGCAAAACTTCAACCTTGTAAGTTTCCACCAGCACTGATCATTTTAGTGATCAACGAAACATGTCAGTTCAAGTTAGTAACAGGTTTTGTATATGTGCAGACACATATTAACCCTGACCCGACAAAGGAACAACTGCTTAGTGCTGTGCAGCAACAATTCTCATCGCAGGTCTGTTCTATTCTCTTGCGATGCTTAACTGCTTAATCTACTTGCTTAGCTCCAAGTTTCACTAATGGATGCTTCCAATCTTAATCCAGATGAAACAAGTTTGTTCGAATTTGCCCTGTTTCTTGCATGTGCTGTATTTTTTTTCTTCAATTTCTGCTATTCAGTCACTTCACTGTTCATTGTTCGACTTCTCTCCTCCGTTCTTTCTCTATTATTTTTTTAATTTCTGTTGTTCACTGTTCACTTCTCTGTTTTCTGTTGTTCACTGTTATACCATGTTAGACTTATCTTTGACAAAAGTGTAAAGTATAGCAAAAATAAACAATTTTGAATAACTAGTTACCCCTATCTTGAATAGGTCAAATGTTTGTATTCCTTGTAATTTGTCAATGGCTAATGTAACAAGACTCATTATTTGGTAGCTTCAAGTGATGTTAATTTAACAAACTTACTGATTTGGTACGTGTATTGGTCCCTATAATTATTTTATAATGGTGGAAACAAATCATATTAACGCACTAATAGAAATAAGTCAAATCTTAATCAGCTGCTTGCTGATTACTTTTACAAAGTTAAGTTGAGCTTTAAACATGGTTTTACACATTCTTTCAAAAGTATAATATCTTAATCACATCTTTCCTATTCATTTTGTAAGAGATGATTTTTAAGAAGTTAACTTTTAAAGGTCTTAAATTGCTTTACTATTTGTGACTTTCTGAGATCCACCCTTAAAAGCAGTGGCCAATGTCAAATTAATATGCCTTTTGTTTTATTTGGTTAGTTTTGTTGATTTAATTTTATCATATAGGATATATATGGATAATGGTGATAAAAGTTTGATGAATCTCCTGAGATGGACGGATGAGTATATCCGTGGAGTGAATGATTTTCTTGATAAGGCATTTGAACGAGCCGCCCAAGGAAACGAAATATTATGCCCTGACAAAAAGTGTATGAATCGTTATTGGTATTATAGAAATGTGGTGGAGGATCATTTGGTTGCTCGTGGATTGTTGATGGTTATACCAAATGGGTTTTCCACGGGGAAGGATTTTCCTCGAGAAATATACCTCATCCAAACAATGATGATGAAGGTTCTACCATGCGTGACGATATTGATGGACTACTTCATTGTTACATTTAGAAATATAGAGGGTCAGGCAGGGGATGAATAAGGAGTTGGGGAAAGACTATCTAAAGATGCAAAGAAATTTTTCAAATTGCTGGAGGAAGGAAAACAAGATTATATCCGGGGTGTGAAAATTTCAGTAAACTGAGTTTCACTATTCGATTGTACTTGCTTAAATCGTTGCATGAGTTGAGTAATGTGTCTTTATCTGATTTGTTAGAGTTGATAAATGAGGCATTTCCCTTTTCTCATGTACCTGAATCTTTCAACAAGGCTAAAAACATGATAAACAATTTGGGTCTTTATTATGAAAAAAATACATGCTTGCCCTAATGATTGCATGTTATTTTGTAATGAAAATGTGAATGCCGATAATTGCTCTGTTTGTGGTTCTTCAAGATGGAAGAATGCCTGTTAAGGTTTTAAGGTACTTTCCTTTAAAGCCTAGTTTTTTTAAATCTCTCTCGCAAAGTCTAAATATTTTTTTTTTTACTTTGACTATGGCACTTAGTCACACAAATGAAAGAAATGAAAAGATAATACCTAACATTTGGAATAGTTGAATAATGTATGGCTCGTGCCTTGTGGTATTTGGCACTTGATAGTGATATCTTTTGTGTTGTTGACTGCCTTGTTGGCTTGTTGGTTTTTGCTATTAAGTATATGCGTTGTGCTGCTCTTTATGGCCGTTGACTGCCTTGTTGGCCTATTGGTTGTTTTCCATTAAGTTGCAAAATGTATGGCCTTGTTCAACACTTTGTATGTCAATTTGGTGCCACAAACCGCAGAAAGGTGTTAGCTGTTGAGTGTCTATGGGGTGTCTCTTTACTGTTCTGTATTGTATTTCTCTTATTTTCTTTAGCTGATATGCTACTCTAGGAAGTTTAGGAGGCACATTTCTTGTGAATCTTTTATTTGATATACTTTAGCTTATATGCTGTTGAGTATCCAATTGTCTTGTAGGATTTGACATTAAGGTTTTAATGGCTCTCATCTGTTCATCTGCCCTTAATTGCCCGTGCCTCTGCTTGTTCATCTGCCCTTAATTGCTTGAAAATCCGCTTGCTTTTGACGGCTTTTTCAACAATAATTTTTGGGCTTTTTATCTGTTCATCTGTTAGAAATGGTGAACCCATCTTGTTATCATGACCCCTTTCTTCTGTGTTAAACCTCTTTAGAGCATTTAAATATGCACATGCCCGTGGAATATATAATATATATATATATATATATATATATATATATTATTTTAATAGAATTCTTGGTAATGATATTTTCAATTATAGTGGGGTGATGTACTTGTTTTTCTTTCAAGCTATGGCTTAGTTTATCCTCTTGAAGAGTAATGGCTTTGTTTATCCTCTTTTGTAGGTGGAGTAAATCAAGAAATCGAAGAAGATGATGAAAGTGAAGAACTAGACCTTACTTGAGATAAATTTTGAATTGTTATGGATGAATGTTCTATAGGAATCTTTTGTTATCAACCTTTTTGAAACTTACTCTCTTGAAATGTGTTAAACTTAAGCATTTGGGGTAGAACATTTGCTTTATGAATATTATTTGCTTGATGGATAAAAGTTTCATTTCATGATTTATTTAAATTTTAGTGTTATTATAATTTACTTTATACATATGAATATTTATTTTAATAGGGGATATATTTTTGTTTCAACTGAATTGTTACAATAGCCTACCAGAACCGTTGCGATAGGTCACATAAACCGTTCCATAATGACCTATATACTGATCCCAGACAAAAACAAAACTGTTGCCATAGGTCACATAAACCGTTCCATAATGACCTATAAACTGTTCCCAGACCAAAAAAAAAAACCCGTTGCAATAGGGTAAAGGAACCGTTGCAATAAGGTAAAGGAATCGTTGTTATATCCATTAATAACCGTAGCAATAGCTTACAAAAGTGTTGCATTAAATAATATAGTAACGGTTAAGAACCGTTCCATACACACTATAGTAACGGTTTTAAACCGTTCCAATTGGAAAATATAACCGTTCCAACAGAGTAAGGGAAAACCGTTACGATAGATGCATCTATAACCACAGAGATGCAAGCCGTTGCAACAATCGTTCCCATAGACCTATTGCCACGCAGCTGATGGAACGGTTTGAAAACCGTTCCCATATCTATATGGCAACGATTATACGGTCTATGGGAACGGTTTGCCAACCGTTACCGTAGGCCAATTTTTCAGTAGTGACTATTAATTTATTATGCAATGTTAGTGCAAGTTTGAAGTACTATTATTATTAATGAAGAAACTTACTATTTTTTGTGTTTAAATATGAATTACAAGATTTACAAGAAATTGCCTTACATTAAAAAAATTAAAAAAAAAATAGCCCGGACCCATTTAGGCCTGTTTGGCCCGCGGGCCCGACCCACTTAGCCTGGGCTCATGTGGGCTTAGGCCCGTAGGGGCCCGATTCCACACATTTAGCCCGCTTGGCCCGGGCCCGCTTAGCCCGCCCGCATAACCCAGGCCCGCATAGCCCGGACTCGTTTAGCCCGGCCCAGCCCACTTGCCACCCTTAAACAATCATTATGCTTAATCCCAAAGCTTTTACTCAATTGATTAGAGTCTCATGCTCATAACGTGTTATGAAACAATAAAAGAATAAGAACAATATTGTAGAGAAAGAGAGCGGAAATTCTTATTGAATTTTGGGGTGAATTACAATGAATATGACCTCTCTATTTATAAGGAAAGAGTGACTTAGTCACCAAATAAAATCCCTAAGATCTCTTTCAAATATAGACATTCACCTTAAATAGAATTTCTATTTATAACATAAATAAAGTTATTTCAATAATTTTTGTCCAATTATTTTGTGTCTCATGGTAACTCTTTTGATATTGATTCATAAAAGTAGTCTTATTATTCTGATCAAACAAATTTCTCTGAGTGGGATGACCTTGAAAACGCCAACTATACCGAGATAAAGGTACACTTTTTCTTTTGGAATTCACGTGTGAGAGGCCTCGGGTTCAAGCGTCATTTCTAAGCACGCGAATCCGAACTAGTAAGTCCAGTAAGCTTCAAAAAAAGAAAATTGAAATAAACATTTTGACAAGCTAAATTTGAATATAAAATCCCATAGCATTATTACTTTATTTTTCTCTAGAGAAGTTTTGAGAATAAAATACAAACCATTTTTACTAAACAAGAACAGGAACAGGAACAAAACCAAAAGGAAAAACAAGCATTTGATTTAAAAGAGGTGCAGTTTTGTTCTATCTGCCAATTCCTTAGAACCTTTTAAGTAAACCAAAGCACCTTCCCTCACAAATCTAACTTAAAACTCATTTGCTCGAATCTTCATCTGTTTCTTCTAGATGAAAATTAGGAAAAAAATCCTACTAATAAAGGAGCAAAAAAGCTCTTATAGACGTAAGCTTTTGATCTGTTTCTTCCTCTACAACTTTGTCCAGCTTTCTCCTCCTTATCTCCCTCTGCTGCTTCTTCATCCGAATTCAACTCTGTACAATGGCCATTACAAGCGTAAGAAATTATTAGCGTTGGAAACTCCGTATAACAGATAATACACACTACTACATGACCATATCTAACTTCAACCAGACATGACCATTTTTAAAAATGTTCCCGTTCAAATTATAGATGTAAGCGCTGGGTGTGTATGAACAAAGTCCATATGCAAAGTAGAAAAGAAAAATAAGAGGCCCTTAGGGGAAAACCGTGCGGGATTGAAGCAAAGCTGAAAATATCATACCTAAGTTAGAGTATCTTTGGGCCATTCGGCGGGGGGTCCACCTAGTGCCTTTACCCGTCTACAGGCTAGTTTACGACCTTTACCCGCGCATACACAACATTTGAGCGTGTGAATACTCTTAATGATGTGAGGCGTGGCGGGCTTTGTCTAAAATGGTCACTATCACACAAGTATCTTTGGGCCGTTTTACCAACATATGCCAAACAGATATACGACAAAATGTTTCGACCAAGGTAATTGATACTGTAAGAGATTACATTACTGCTGTTGTAGAAGACATTTGGCCCACGAAAAATTACCTCAATGTATAGTTAGTTCTCTCTTACATAAGTAAATCTGAACTCTACCAGTCATTATCGATCTAAGTCTGCACTTCCGTAAAGACCTCTAAAGATGCAATGGACTATATACCTCTAAAGATGCAAGAAATATGTCAACGTATTTATCTAATTAATTTTAGGCCTAAAAAAAATTAAATACACAAATTAGGGAGTTCAATAGAAACATTAGGTACCAGTTTGAAGCATATTTAACTCTGCTTTCATTGCTAAATCTTCAGAATCTTCATCTGAATCAAGCCCTGTACAGTAAGTGTTGAGTGAAAAGAGTGAAAGATTTTTAGACTTGGAAACTTAGTTTTTCACAAAACCAAAACACCTTGATTGGACAGTCTTCTCCACATCTCCCTCTGCTGCTTCTTCATTAACTTCATCTGAATTTAACTCTGTACAACGGCCATTACAAGAGTAAGAGATTATTAAAGTTAGATACTTGGTATAACACATAATCACATACTTTATAGGAAGATTTCACCTTGTATACGGGTGAAACCGAGTCCATGGACGCCTCGGTTTCCAATGAAGTGAACGGAGTCAGAAACATAAAGGCAAGGAACCAAAATCGAGGCAAGAAGCTCCTTGGTCCGGGGTCGGGGCAGAACAACCACCCTCGAAAGTATCGGGGCCATGACCCCCGGGTCCGGTTCGAACCCCAAAAGCCTCGGAGAGCATTACTAGACACCAACAATAGGCTGTGATATTTGCAACCGGTCGGGTATCACGGCGTAGATCTCGGCACATATCAGCAGAGTACCGATGAATAACTCAGTTGTACCTATCTTATTACAATCAAACAATATACTACTCCTACCTAGTAGTTATGCACGGAAAATTTCGCATCAAAGTCAATAGCTGAATTCTAAATTACCGGTAAAAAATATAATGGATGTTGAAGACTCACTCTAAATTGTTACTATTTTACTTACCTCCAATTGTGTCGAAGTCATTAACTTTAAGCATGTTGTTTCCCAAGTCTTCTTCATGATTTTTTTGGATCTTTTTAGCAAAAGTGACAAGGGAAGGAGAACATCCCATAACTCTCTTCGCTGCAGTGTCCCTTTATCTGCAAATACTTTAGGAATCTGGTTTAAGTAGCTGCAATTTCTGATAACAACACGCTCAAGGCATGGGAAATAATCATCAGTGGCTTTCCAATAATCAAGAATCAACTTCTCAAGGAGCAAGAATTTCAATTCAGGAAATCCCATCTCTGTTACTTCCCGCCTTTCTGCTGACCATGCTTCAACAAATGCAGAATTTTTCAATTGGAGCACCTCGAGTTTGGGCAACTGGCTAATGATCGTCATGTCCTCCCATGGTAGATAAGTTTTGGAAAGTGTTAACTTGTTGAGATTTGGTGGGAAAGAAGCCAGACGTGGAAGCCTGAAATTGAAACTAAGCAACTCCATGTGCAATATTTAGTGTCTCAAGCTCATGTAGATGTATCAGATTATCTAGACACTCGGCACATCAATAAATTCATTGACAGTGCCAGACATCCCCAATTTTTTCACTTTCTTAATCCCTTCAAATATTTCCTTTGTGCAACAATAAAGACTCAATCCAGAGACACGTAGCAACTTTTCCAAAATCGTGTGCTTAACTTCATTAACTGATACCTTCCGCGGAGAATGAACGTACATGCTTGTACAGTGGAGATGCCTCAACCGAGGCAACCCCCAAATTCCAACTGGTAAGCGTATTCGCCCGTCTAGTTCAGATTGAGAAACAATGAGAGTTTTCAAATTCCAAATACTGGAATTTGTACATCCTCAGGAATCTCATAAATAGCCTAAGGCCAAGTACCTTAAACCAACTAGATGTACTATTTCACTAGGGAAATAACTGAATTCAACGGCCTCCAAGTCCTACACTCGGAGAAGTTTAAAATGATCTAGGCTCAATAAAGAATCCTGCCATAAGTCATTGAAGAGAACATGTTTTGCTGTGAGTAACATCATAAAAAGGGATGCACCAAAAATTACCATTTGAATGAACTGACAACCACCCAGACCCCACTTGGTGGGACTATACTGGGTAGTTGTTGTTGAATGAACTAACAACCAGCGAGGATCTTCAAGAAGAAGTTTTCCAGCTCCAGAGCTTACATGATCTACAACATAAGAATACAATAGCATCTAGCTTTTAGCTTCTCTTAAGCATAAATCGTGAAGAAGATGATGAATCCTACACACCTTGATTCTTCCGCACAAAATTCGCATGCCAACAACAACCAAATTTTTATCTATAATGATAGTGTATGAGTCCACCAAACTCTATACAGACATTGTCCTGTAACAGTTTCCACAGAAGTATCTAATGCAACAGTAAATAAATGACACAAGGGATTTTACGTGGATAAAAAACCACGACCCTACCAGTGTAGGTCGTGAAGTTTAAATCCTACCAGTGTAGGTCGTGGTTTTTTATCCCCTTGAGCAGGGATTTTTCCACTTTGCAATACACCTATTACAAAGACTTCAACTCATGTTTAACTCTAATCACGACACAAACACTGAAGGTTTATAGTTTTCAGAGGTTCCTAATTAATGCTTCTAGATAAGCTAAGTAGGAATTACAATGAAGAATGAATACAAAGTTACAACTCAACTAAGGACATTACAAGACACTTTGTTGTATGAACTGGCCAGTAGTAGTGTTGTACTTTATTCTTGATGCACTTATGAATTGAATGCTTGATTATCAGATCTTGGAATGCTTGAATAATATCAAAAGTGTTCAAGTGATATTTTGTTGTAATGTTTCTTGTTAATACACTTTGGATGACATCACTTGAATGATGTAATCACTTGGTTGGTACAAGGTCCTTCCCAATGAGAAGTGATTGCTGCACTGTTTGCATGTACAGTGTTGGCAGTCACCTTCCAACTGTAGAGAGTTGACTTCGTACTGTTTTCAGGGATACACAAAGGGATCAGGTCCCTGAGTTGTTTCTTTATCTTTTGAAGTCATAAATCTCACATTAGCTTAAGTCCGTTGATCGAGATATGCAGCAAGTGTACATCAGGTTATTTATCTGTTCTTTGACAGTAAGTTTGTTAGATCATCAAAACATAAAGCTAAGGTACTGTAAACCCATCAATTTTTCTCTTTTTGATGATGACAAACTTAAAAAATGACAACCACATACAAATCAAAATAAACCAGATAAAGTAACAGGAACTTCACAAGTTCCCCCTGACTTTATGCTTCCCCCTTAATCAGATCCCCCTGCTTCAATTTATCTTCCCCCTTTTGGAATCATTAAAAATACACAAGAAAGAAATCAACATAAAGAAGTCTAACCAAGCTAACTCATGCCACATGTATGCACACAACATGATAGAAAAGAGAAGTAGAAAAACATAAGCATTTACAACAAAAGATGAGAGTCTTTATTAATTTTAAAACATAAGCCTTTTCCATTGCATCAAAGGAAGATTTGGACTGTTAAAAGCGGGAGTAGTACAAGAGAATCCATCCACGCCACAAAAAAACAAAAAGAACTACCATAAAGTCATCAAAACAAAAGAGATAAATTGGAAACTGGTCACTGGTCACTGGAGGATTAGCCTAGGGGACACTAGAGGAAGAGGGCTTGGAAGTAGCAGCAAGAGTGTTGAGAACGAGATCAATCCAAGCATTTGCAGACATTTGCTCTACGAGCAGTTTCTCCCTCAGGTTCTCAACCTGTTGCCTGAGATCAGCATTTTCTTTGGTTAGACGAGAAACCTCTTCACTTGATAAACTGGAGGACCCTGGTGCCGCTAGAACCTGACTTAGCCGAGTCTCGAGAATGGTATTCCTTGCCTTCAACTTCCTGATCTCCTCAGTAGCACTGTTCTGAGCATTAATAAGTTGTGAGATCGTCGAAGTGCTTCCCACCCCTCTAACTTTTTCAACACACTCACATTTCTCTAGAGTAGTTTTCGAGAAGGTCTACTTCTTGGTCCCCATCTTGGGCTGTCCCAAAGACACATCAAAGAATTTGAAGACATGCGTGAAAGGAAAGACATAAGGAATTCCATGGTTCCCATCTTTGAATGCTGCCACTTTCTGCATATGTTTAATCATGATGGGAGGAAAATTGATAGTGCGGAACTCATCCAGTGCTTCCATTAAATACAAATCAGATCTGGTTATGTTGGACCTCCTCTCAGCCCGAGGAAGCAGAACCTTGTTAACCAACTCAAATAACAGCTGATACACATGAAGCAGAGCCTACTGGTGTACCCATTCCCCCTGCTGAACAACTCTTTCCTTCACTATGGTGCATCTAAAATTTGAATCGCATGCACCTCTCACAGACGACAAACCTTCATACGGGACCTTGAGAATGTCTCCTAACACAGTAGAGTCCATAACAATGTCTACCCCATTCACTAAAGCACATATATGGTCAGATTCAATAGTGAAGAGGTCAACATAGAAACTTTGGACCTCATCCTCATACACCTTGGGCACATCCACTTTGAACAGATGTCCCCACTGTTGAAATTCGACCATCTCGAGTACTTTACTCATACCAGCCATCTCAGAAATCTGTGGGTCAAATGTGCGACCCCACCGTACTTTCTGGTACCTCAACCTTTCTTTTCCAGACACACTTCCACTTTTTAGTTTCTTCACAGAACCGGGTTCCTTTAAAGTCTCCAATTTTCTTTTAACAGACTTTCCAATGGACTTGCCCTTTCCACTTGATTTCACTAGAATATCGTCATCAGACACTAGTTCTTCCTCCACCACTTGCTTCAACGTGTCACAACCTTTCACAGACTTTTCACAGGGTGTTTCAACAGCCTCTTTGGAAGCACTCTCAGCAGATTGTTTCTTTTTCTGAGATCTCTTAACCAAGGAACTTGGTTCCTCTTGATCTTCCTCATCCACTTCTACTACCGGAATATTCTTGTCACAAAAAATCTCTCCATCCTTTACCAACATCTTTTTCTTCTTCCTGTTACTCCTTTTTCTTTTCTTCAAGGCAGACTCAAGAGCCTCTTTCTTTTGCAACCTTGTGGTAGGTCTCTTAGGAGGAGGCTCAGGAGTGACTACAGGCTTCCTTACTTTAAAACATGCATTGAGAACTACATCATCATGTTCATCCTCATCACTAGATATCACAATAGGAGGGATTGCATCCAAAGGCTCAGCGTCAAAGTGAGGAGAAGGAGAAGGGTTGAAGCTGACTTAGGAAGATGTTTCCTGACATGTTTCCTAAGGAGAGGGATCTGGTTCATCAATAGGGGTCCCAGTAGCTTCTTCCGGTGCATATGGTTTGAAGAGCACCATTGTTCCTTCTTCCCATGTGGGATGAGTCCCTTCCCCCTAAGACTCAGGCATGGTAGAAGTTACCTCATTCATTATTCCCTCGGCAGCAATGGCCAACATGTTTTCTATGGCCTCTTTCTCTTGAGATTCCATGGGTGCAACAACATCCAAGACAAGAGTACTTGTAGACTAATCAATATCTTCCTCAGAGACCTTTTCTGCCTGTGGAGTTTCACTCTTTTCTTCATCTTTGTTCTGTTCTTCGAGAATCTCAGGCGATAAAGAAGAGACTATCGATTTTAGGGATTTCTGAGTTCTCAACACTTAGAGGGAGAGTATGGTCTGAGGGTGAAGGGGAATCAGGTTTATGTGTTTCGGTGTCAACAATGGTGGAAGAGGGGATGTTTATAGGTGTTTCTGCAGTAGCAGAGGAGTCGAGGGTTTTCTCTTCAATGGTGGGAAGGGTTGTTTGATCTTCAGCCATGGTAGAAGATTAGGTTGAAGGTTCTAGAGAGGCTGAGAAAGAGAGAGATGATCACTCAAGGTTTGGAAGTGAAAGGGTTTTAATGAGGGAAAAGTAAATTATGAGGGAAAGAGAAACGAGTTCTGAAACGGCGGTACATGTGTCAGAAGGTGCAACGTTTCAGAGGGAAGTGAAAGGATTTGAACGAAAAGACGTGACATACAGGGTCTGAAAAGGTTGATGGCGTGGTGTTGATACCCAATTTTTTCTCAAAATATTTTTTTTAAATTGCATTTATAGCCTCAAAATAATGCATTAACAGCAATTGGTATTTTTCCATAATTTTTCTATATTTTTATTAATTCATTTTAATTTATCTACATTTTGTTTCCCATTAAATAATTACAAAATTGCATTACAAATGATTATAAAAGTATTTCTTGATTTAATTTGTTATTTTTGGTCCTACTAAGACCAAATTATTTCACAATTAGCCAAATTGGTACCTTTTGGCTGTAATTGCAGTAACTTTACAATTATAGCCCAATCATATAATTTTATACTATTTTTATCCAGTCATTAACCATTTGTATTTTTAAAATACTAAGTAATCATTTCAAATCATTTTCTAAGCATGGATTTTATTTTTTACAATTATCAGCTATTTTATAAATTATTTTTAGTTAATTTAGTTGGGTATTTAACAACTAGCCACTTTTATTTTAATTATGGCCTAAACTAATCGGACCCCCAACCCAATTAAATGGCCCAAAGGCCCCATGCCCAATGCCTTAACCACCCGACCCAATCCCTGATTTAATCTTGGTCGTTGATCAAAATTGATCAACGGTCCAGATTCCCCCTTACCTAAATTAAACCCTAATGACTACCCTTCCCCCCTCTCATTTTCCTCTCATCCTCTCCGCCATCACTATCTCATCTCTCTCAAATGCTCTTTACTTAAACCGTCATGGTTCTCACCGACCGTCGACTTGCCGGCCTTTATGGTGGTCTTACCACCCTCCTAGCCCCGTGGTTCTCCTTCCTATGCCGGTATCACTGCCTTGAGGCCCTCAGAGGAACCAGACGGCGGTTCACTCACCTCACAGGTTTTCTCATGTCATTTTCCGGCCGTTCTAGGCCGTCCGAGTAAGATCTTACCATTTCTGGTTAAGACCTGTGATTTTGAGCCGATTTTCCTTCTCTTTGGGTTGTCTCTATAAAACACTAACTACCAGTCTCTGATTTCTTTAGATTTGTAATAGATCTTGGCATATTATGAGCTATTTTGTTGTTTTTAAAGGCTTTTTCCGATTTTCCTAAAGTGACTTTTCATCTTCAAAACTGGGGTTCTTAAACTCCGTTTCAAAACAGTTTTTCTTTCTGATTTTTAGTATTATCCCATGATTTTACTATGTTTGAGCGTTTATTTGAGATTTTCCCCTTTTGTCTGATTTACTTTGATAAAGCCCTAAGTTTTCTTGGTTTTTCATATGTGATTCTGAGTACTTATTCGATTAATTTGAATATGTGTTCATTTCTCGTAAATATTCTATTATTTTTACACTATGTTTGCCTGTTAAGGTTTCTGATTTTGATTACTCCTGTCTATTATGTGTGCTAGCTTTGATTTTCTTTGATTTTGTCCATCAATGTTGCTGATTCTTCATTTATTCTGCCTACTCTGTCAATTTAGACTATGCTCTATATGAATCCCTAATTTTTATCCAACTCATCTTCTTAGTGTTCTGATTTTGTCTATTACATGTTTATTACTCTTATTCTCATAAGGTTATGCTAAATCGGTGCCATTTTCTATTTATGAATCCCTGAATCTTTGTGATTGATCCTCCACTGATTTTTGTAATATTCTGTACTGATTTTGACCTTTAAAAATATTTCCTTACCTTATTCTATAGTCGACTAGACTGTTAAACTGATTCTCAAGTCTTTCCTTAATTATAACATTCTGAATCTAGTCTCTATTACGTGTGCTACACCTATGTCATACTTATACTACTTTCTTATGTGTTATAATCAGCTTTACATGATTCCTTTTCTTATTTTATAACTTGCTTATTACCGTTTGAGTATGACTCCTTAATTCAAGGAAGTCCTTATACTAATTTGATTCTAATTGATATATACTTCTATAATTACTGCTGAACTATTATTTTTTATATTATTTTCTGCATGTTTCAAAACTATAAGTACCTTAGTCTTTCATTATCACAACACACGAACACACTATTCAAAAACTCTCTCTTACACAAAGTTCTCCTCTGCTCTCTCTTGTCATTGGCTACTATACTTTTGGCTCTTCATTCTGTGTGTGCTCTCTTCTATACTGGTATGTCCTAGTTTTAGTTTAAGTCTCAAAAATAATATGCTTCTTTTACTACTTCAATTCATCCTATTTCTAGTATGCTTTTACTTGTGGTTTTGCTATGAAGTTTTTACTTAATCTGGTTGCATTGTTATTCATTTTGCATGATATTTATCCCCTCCATTATAACTCAACATGCTTATGTAATAATACCTCCTTTCTAGTATACCTTACTATGAATATGCTTTACCTATGTTTCTATGATTATTGAACTGAACCTTCTGTGGAAAAACAACTTGTCCTTAGTTCTGTGTAAAATACATGCTACTTTAATCCCCTGAGGATTTCTTTGATCCTGAACCTATGTGTAACTCTGCCTACTGTGTTCTTACCCCTATATACTCTATACTTGTCCCCAACCCCTCATTACCCTGTTTGTGATTGCTGAACCTGTCTTAGTTCTTTGTTCTATGTGAACTTGTTTGACCCTGAGGTTGGTATGTTGTTTGCTCTGATTGCCCTACTCTTCTCAAACTGTTTTCATTAAATGAACTCCTCTACTATTTTTTTGCAAAACTCATTTCAAATCAGTCTTTTTTTTCAAACTGTTTTCCTACTCAATCTTTTCAAAACTATGTCAAGCACTCTCACTCCACTCTTAGACATCTAAGTTATGCCCCTATAATATGTGACTGCTTTGGGATGCCTATGAGATCCCTCTGAGCTCTGATACATTAGAGCTGGCTCTTCCACACTACACTTACTCAACCATGGTTATAAAATCTGGGTGTGAGCGTTGTTTGGGATCCCTTGAGGTCCTTAGGAAACTCTGACACACCCGGATTATGTGAAAAGGCTGTGAAATACCACTTGGCATTGGAACTTTTGAAATTTGGGCCTATTGGTAGGCTCCCTATAGTATAACTTCTTATTTTCTTATCTATTTATGTAATTCATTCAATAATGGTTTGTAATAATTTATTGTAAGCAAATATTGGAGATGGATAGTGGAAAAGGGGAAGGGTAGTTATACATGTTATAGATATCAAAGGGTAGAAACCATGCTCCTAGGTTTACATTTCTTTTGTGCGCAATAGAATTCATGTTTAGGACTAATACATGTGAAGACTATCATGTATTAGATACCACGCCTCCTAGGTTTCATATATACTGTTTTTCAGCATCTCATTTTAACATTATTTCTTTATCACTTAGAAATCATGTCTTTAGGATAAATGACAACATTGACACAAACTTTGCATAATTTGAGACCGTGTCTAATGTTGTAACCTGCTGAGCATCTAGAAATCCTGCTTTTAGGAATTTTGCATATAAATCACTCTGCCTTATACATGCACATTAGATATCATGTTTTAGGTATTTTACATTGTTTCAGCATCTCATTTGGTATGCCCACTATCACTTAGAAATTTTGTTCCTAGGGTAAATGATAACATTAAACTACTACTCATGCAAATCATGTCTAATAAGTCTATAATTTTTCTATGCACTTAGAAATCTTGCTCTAGGAAACTCTGCAATCATGTTGTGTACCTAAAACTCGTCCTAGGAATTTTGCATGCGAGTCACTCTGCATTCTGTATGTGCATACTAGATATCATGTTTAGGGTCTCACTCGTTCAACTACACCTAGTTAACTACTGATGCATAAAGGATGACATAAAAAAAATAGTTTTACTCTGTTTCTAAACAACTGGCAATGATCCTGTATTTTGCAACACCTAGAACAACATGTTTAGGTAAAGCAATTTGTAACAGTTTTCTTTAATAATTCTAGTAACATATTATACACGTTCTTACGCCTAGGCAAGCCGTAGGTGATTAAAATTGCTAAAACTGGAAATTTGCCTCTTTGTGCATGCTGCCTAATGCTTAACAAGTTAAAAATCAGTAGGCAAACTGGTTAGGCCCCTACTTCTGAGTTATAAAAGGAATCCGCATATCTCTTGTGTTCTGATACTCACCTAGATACCATGTCCTAGGATTCTACTGCCCTTATTTGTGTTTGAGTCGTGCTGCTTATATGTATTACATGTGGAGGTAAACCTGAGCCTTTTATCTTCTCTTTCCTGTACTATTTGATGAAGTCCTATGTGTTATTGCTTGTCGCCTTAGTATTTTCTCCTTTAAACCTTAGGGGTCTGTCTAGAACTGCCTATAGATAGAGGTCCTAAATTCCTCTAGGGCCATTAAGAAGGGACGAGTAATAGCACGCATAGAGGCCGCTAATTAACACGCGCTTAATAACCATTAAGGGGTGGAAAGGGTAGATATTGATATGATGACCAGTGCGCTAATGCCACGTGTATCCCTCTTTTGAGGAGTGATTACCGGGCATTGTACCGATGTCATCCTATAGGATAAACAATCTAGGACTCCTCTATCCCCCTACATATGTATCTAGACTATAAATCTTTCAAAAACCTTATTTTTAGGCTTTAATATTTTCAAGTGTACTTTCACATGTGTGCTTAGACTACGAATTCTCTCAAAACCCTTACTTATTTAAACTTTAACTGTTTATCTGCTACTTGCTTAAATTCACAAAGTTGTTTGGCCGGGAACCACAATTGTGGACTCTAAGGGGTGCCTAACACCTTCCCCTTGGAGTAATTTCAAGCCCTTATCCTATCTCTGGTTATCCAAGTCTATGTTTGTAAATGACCCTTAGTAGGTGCCCTAATGCACCTTAATTCGTTAGGCGGCGACTCTCCGATTCCTTGCATACCCTTTTCCCAAAAGTAAACGAGTTGTCCCAATAATGTCAAGAACCCTGACCGATCCAAAAGGAGGAGTTAAAAAGGGGGCGCGACACGTGGCATTTAATTTTGTTTCTTTTGAGATATGCTTGAGAAAAACACAATTCTATTAACCTGTGGTACAAGGAGCAGGTTCTAGACCGATCTTTCAAAAATTCTCAACCCTATTTTACCTCTCATGCATTATTTCTGCAGCTTCTATAATCATCATGTGTGTCTACCTGCAATGGTATAGAAGTGAGTTAAACTTGGCCAAAAAACACCTTAGCTATTTTTTTTTACCTGAATGTAACTTTCATAGCCATATGGAATGAATTAGGTTCTCAATTAGGCTTTATTAGCCCCAGTGACATCCTGTTTCTCTGAAAATGTTCTCTGCCGAGGGCTTTGGTGAAGATATCTGCAATTTGGTCTTCTGTACTGCAGAACTTCATGTAGATAAGCCCCTTCTCCACATTGTCTCTGAGAAAATGATGTCTCACATCAATGTTCTTTGTTCTTTTATGTTGGACCGGGTTCTTGGCCATGTTGAGTACGCTGGTGTTGTCACATAGAAGAGGCACACAGTCAGTGTATACTCTAAAATCTTCCCATTGTTGTTTGATCCATAGAAGATGAGCACAACAGGAAGCTGAAGCAACATATTCTTCTTCAGCTGTTGAAAGAGCTACTGAATTTTGCTTCCCTGTGCCCCATGAAATCAGACAGGATCCCAAGAAGTGAGCCATTCCATATGTGCTTTACATGTCCACAAGATAACCTGCATAATCAACATCAGTATACCTAACAAGATTAAAATTGTCACCTGGAGGGTAATACAGAACCAGGTCCTGTGTTCCCTTAAGATATCTCAGAATCCTTTTGGTAGCCTTTAGATGAGATTCCTTGGGATTTTGACTGAAACCTTGCACATAGTCCCACACTAAATACAATATTTGGCCTGCTGGCAGTGAGATAGAGGAGAGATCCAATAATGCCTCGATACATTGCTTGATCTAAATGAGAGTCAGTTAAACCATGTCCAGTCGAGTGGCAGTGGCAATGGGACTGTCAATCACTTTGGATGCTTCCATATCAAACCTCTTCAGAACCTCCTTGATATATTTCTGCTGACTGGTGAATGTTCCCTTTGTGGACTGCTTCACTTGATGACCCAAGAAGAAGTTCAACTCCCCCGTCATGCTCATCTCAAACTCACTTCCCATGAGTTTTGCTAATTCCTCACAAAGTGAGTCAACTGTTGCCCCAAAAATGATATCATCAACATATACCTGAACAATGAGCAGGTTCCTTCCTCGTTTCTTCAGAAACAGAGTGTTTGTCAATTTTGCCTCTTGCAAAACCATTTTCTAAGAGAAAGTTTGACAACCTTTCATACCAAGCTCGAGGAGCCTGCTTCAATCCATGCATTTCCTTATCCAATTTAAACACATATTCAAGATGTTCATGACATTCAAAGCCTGAAAGTTCTTTTACATAGACTTCTTCCTTGAGAAAACCATTCAGAAATGGGCTTTTGACATCCTTTGGAACATAGTGAATTCCATATGTGATGCAAAGGCAAAGAGGATTCTGATAGCTTCCATACGAGCAAAAGTCTCGTCATAATCAATTCCTACTTCTGATTGTAACCTTGGACAACTAGCCTTGCCTTGTTCCTTATAGTGTTCCCATGTTCATCAAGCTTGTTCCCGAATACCCACCTGGTTCCTATGATGGTTCGATCTGAGGGTCTAGGTACCAGGTGCCACACTTTGTTCCTTTCGAATTGATGCAGCTCGTCTTGCATAGTTGTGATCCAGTTTACATCCTTTAAATCTTCCTTAATGTTTTTGGGTTCTATTTGGGAGATAAAGTCTGAGAAGGCAAGTGAATTTCTGGCTTTTGATCTGGTTTGGACTCCTAAATCAATGTGAGTGATTCCATTTTCATTGCAGAATTCATCAAACTTGGCATTGTCAAATTTTGGTCCATGATCAGATCTGATGCATGCCACTTTTGATTCCATCTTCACTTGAATTTTCTTTACAAAGGATACAAACACTTTGAAGGTCTCATCCTTTGTTATGAGAAACAGAGTCCAGGTGAATCTGGAATAGTCATCCACTATCACAAAAATGTAACTTTTTCCTCCTCTGCTTGGCACTCTCTTAGGGCCACATAGATCCATATTAAGGAGATCAAGTAGTCTTGAGGTGCTGACATCCTTCTTGGGATTGAATGAGGATTTCACATGCTTTCCTCTAGCACATGCATCACAAAATTTGTGCTATTTTAACTTTGAATTTGGCAGACTATGAACCAGGTCCTTCTGAATCAGCTTATTCTGTAGAGAGAAGCTTGCATGCCCCAGCCTTCTATGCCACAGCTCAGCATCATCATCAACTGCTTTCAGGAAACGCAAATCACCACTTTGTATGGAATCTAAATCTGCAACGTAGATATTCTTGTATCTTTTGGCCACAAGTACCACTTCACCAGTTACAAGATTAGTAACTGTGCATATCTTTGACAAGAACTCCACCTTGTTTCCTTTATCACATATTTGAGAAACACTCAAGAGACTGTACTTCAAACCATTGACATAGTACACATTCTCGATTGAGTGAGTGAGTGATTTTTCAATTTTTCCAACACTAAGAATGTACCCGTTTTTCCCATTTCCAAAGTATACACTCCCTCCTTGAAGGGCTTTTAGTGAAAGAAAGTCCATGGTATTCTCATTCATGTGCTTTGAGCATCCACTGTCCATGAACTATTATTTACTGCTTCCTTTCGCTGCTCCCTGCACAAGGAAATTAAGGGTTATATTTAGGAACCCAGACAAGCTTGGGTCCCTTTTAATGAGGAAAGGGATGAATGAGAGCTTTTCTAGTCCATGCAGGTAACATGAGCTTTCGATGAGTGGTACCTGGTCCTCTTTTAGTTACTCTTTCAACAAACACTTTGTTTTGCTGAGGAGACTTAACCTTGGCTTGGCAATCTTCTTTGAAATGCCCATTGTTCCCACAGTGGGTACACAACCAATTATACGGTACAATCACGTACTTGCTATGAGGATTAAAAGGAGTTCTCTCCCTTTGAAACCCTATTCCCTACCTGTTTCCACTATTGTTGACGTACATGACAGTAATAGTATCTGAGGACCAGGTCCATTTTAGGGACTTCTCAAGATCATTTTTTGCTCTTTCTAGTTCTACTTGAAGTTGTCTATTTTTCTCAAGTTCAGCACATAAACTAGTTTTTACAGCATTTAACTCATTATCAAGCTTAATATGTGCTTCACTTGCAACTTCTTTTCCTTTCTCAAAATTTCCAGGCTTACATTCTGCTTGGAGTTCCTCTATTGTTTCCTTCAAGTCTACAATCACAACTAGGAGGTCATCTCTTTATTTCTATAAGGCATCAAGTTTCTCCACTAAGTCATTCTTATCTTTACTGAAATCTTCGATAGTTTCTTTTAAGTCAACTACTACTACCATCAAATCGACTCTTTCATGTTCTACACCAGCAATTTTCTCAGTTAGAACCTCCTTTTCATTTTTCAGATTATCTATAGTTTCCTTCAGGTCGACTACACAAACTACCAAGTCATCTCTAGTTTGCTCAGTATCTCCTAACTCTATGTTCAAGGCATCCTTATCATTTACAAGGCTATGGTAGGCATCAACTAACACATTAGCTAATGACATGTGTTTTTTAGGAGAGTAGGATTTCAGATTTCGCTGAACATCCCTAAAATTTACCTCATCATTGGCATTATCTTCATCATCGTCTGACTGAGACATCAAAGAAAATATTGAATCATATGCATTGGCTTCACTTTCAAATTCCATCATAGAACTATCACCTGCATCATTTTCTTCTTTGGACTCACTAGAGGAATCTCTTCACGTTGCAAGAGCTTGTTTCACAACATTGTCAACGACGTTCTTTCTTTTGAAGCGTTTGTTAGGAATCGGGTTCCTCTTAGCTGCTTTATCAGAGTTGTCCTTGAAATGTTCTTGCTTCAGGAGAGGGAAATCCTTGATGAAATGGCTTGTCTTTCCGCACTTATGACAGAGGTCATAATTCTTTGGTTTGCTGGAACTACCTCTCTTTGGTATGCCTCCATTCCTTCGAACCATTTTCTGAAACCTTCTAGTTAAGTAAGCCATGTCACTGTCCTCCTCACTTGAGCCATTGCTTTCAACTTTGAGTACCAGGTTCTTTTCCTTCTTTGGTTCTCATCTTTCACTATCCTTCTTCTTTTTCATTTCATAGGTTTTCAGATTCCCTATCAGCTCATCTATGGTCATCACCTGCAAATCCTTTGCTTCAGTAATGGCATTCACTTTACTATCCCAGGAGCTGGGCAAGACACTAAGAATTTTCCTCACGAGCTTGTTCCTTGGAATGATTTCACCAAGCGAGTGTAACTCATTTATGATGGAAGTGAATCTTGTGTGCATATCTTGAATGGATTCATCATCCTTCATTCTAAAGAGCTCGTACTTGGTGGTGAGCATATCGATCATGGACTGCTTTACTTGAGCGGTTCCTTCGTGTGTTGTTTGTAAAGACTCCCATATCTTCTTGGCGGATTGACAAGTTGAGATCCTGTTGTATTCATCAGGTCCTATTCCACACACAAAAATATTTTTGGTGCGAAAGTCTTTCTTCACAGCTTTCCTGTCTGCGTCATTGTATTCTTTCCTTGTCTTTGGCATCTTCACTGCAGGGTCTCTGGACTTATTTGTTAGGATATAAGGACCATCAAAAATAACATCCCACAACTCGAAATCTTCTGCCATGATAAAGTCATGCATTCTAGTTTTTCACCAGCCATAGTATTGGTCGTTGAATCTTGAGGGTCTATAGGTTGATTGTTCTTCCTCTAAGTTTGGTAGAGCAACCATGATGAGGATCCTGTCTAGGTGTTACCCTTTTAGAAAGAACCTGCTCTGATACCAATTGGTAGAGTGTATGAGTCCACCAAATTGTATAGAGACATGGTCCTGTAACAGTATCCACAGAAGTATCTAATGCAACAATAAGTAAATGACACAAGGGATTTAACGTGGAAAAGTCCCTACTCAAGGGGATAAAAAACCATGACCTACATTGGTTGGATTTCAATTTCACTCTAAGCAACCTTTATATTACAACCTATGCAACCCAGAAATTAAACTCTTAATCCCTCATTATCTTGTAATACACCTATTACAAGTCACTTTGCAATACACCTATTAAAAAGACTTCAACTCACGACTAACTCTAGTCATGACACAAACACTGAAGGTTTATGGTTTTTAGAGGTTCCTAATTAGTTCTTATAGATAAGCTAATTAGGAATTACGATGAAGAACGAATACAAAGTTACAACTCAACTAAGGACATAACAAGACACTTTGTTGTAGGAACTGGTTTGTAGTAGTGTTGTACTTTGTTCTTGATGCACTTGTGAATTGAATACTTGATTATCAGATCTTGGAGTGCTTGAATAATATCACAAGTTTTCAAGTGATGTTTTGTTGTAACATTTCTTGTTAATACACTTTGGATGACATCACTTGAATAGTGTAATCACTTGGTTGGTACAAGGTCCTTCCAATGAGAAGTGACTGCAGCACTGTTTGCATGTACAGTGTAGGCAGTCACTTTCCAACTGTAGAGAGTTGACTTCATAGTGTTGTCAGGGAAACCCAAAGAGATCAGGTCCCTGAGTTGTTTCTTTATCTTCTGAAGTCATAAAGCTCACATTATCTTGAGTCCGTTGATCGAGATATGCACCAAGTGTACATCAGGTTCTTTATCTGAGTTCTGTGATGAACATGGTATCAATCACAACTTTTCTGCCCCTAGAACCCCACAGCAAAATGGGGTTGTAGAAAGAAAAAATAGAACTTTTGAGGACATGGCAAGAACCATGCTTCTTTCTAGCAAACTACCACACAACTTCTGGGCAGAAGCAATAAACACTTCTTGCTATATAATCAATAGATGTATGATCAGGCCACTGGTAGAGAAGACTCCTTATGAATTACTTAAAGGGAGAAAGCCCAACATATCCCATCTTAGGGCTTTCGGATGCAAATGCTTTGTGCACAATAATGGCAAAGATTCCCTAGGTAAATTTGATCCCAAAAGTGATGAGGGAGTATTCTTGGGATATTCATCACATAACACAGCCTATAAAGTGTACAATAAAAGAATTTTGTGTGTGGAAGAGAGTGAGCATATTGTCTTTGATGAAACTAACACTCTTTCTGAGAGACAGGAACCAGAAGATGAGGAGCTTGGACTGGTGAGAAGCAGTGAACACATTGAAGCAGCCATGGAAGATGGAACAGGTGATGGACCAGGTCCAACTAACCCAAGCAACATGACAGGGGGAACTCAACATGTGAATCTTGGCCCTGATCCTGTTCCACAACAACAAGACACCATAGAATCATCCAGAAGTGAACAATTGGTGCTCAAACCACACAGATATCAAAGTTCTCACCCTCTTGAGAACATCATAACAGATTTGTCATCCGGAATCAAAACAAGAGCCTCCTTGAAAAATCTGTGTGCGTTTGATGCCTTCCTATCCTTAATCGAACCAAAGAACATTGGTGAAGCCCTACAAGATGCTTATTGGGTAAATGCCAAGCAAGAGGAGCTGAATCAGTTTGAAAGAAGTCAAGTATGGCACTTGGTAACCAGGCCACTAGACAGATCAGTGATTGGCACAAAGTGGGTCTTCAGGAACAAGCTCGATGAGGATGGAACTGTTACAACAAATAAGGCTAAAATGGTTGTTCAAGGGTATATTCAAGAAGAGGGAATTGACTATGACGAGACCTTTGCCCCTGTGGCAAGACTGGAGGCAATCAGACTCCTTATAGCATTTGCTACATATATGGAATTCACTCTCCATCAGATGGATGTTAAGAGTGCCTTTCTCAATGGCTATTTGAAGGAAGATGTATTTGTCAAACAGGCTCCAGGTTTTGAAAGTAAGGAGTCACTAGATCACGTATACAAACTTGACAAGGCTCTCTATGGTCTCAAACAAGCACCTAGAGCATGGTATGAGCGGCTATCAAAATTCCTGTTAGAACATGGGTACAAACGAGGCAAAATTGACAGCACCTTGTTCTTAAAGAAAAAAGGTAAAGAACTTCTGGTTATGCAAATATATGTGGATGATATTATATTTGGAGCAACTACTGAAAAACTGAGTAAGGAATTTGCTACACTTATGGGGAGCGAGTTTGAGATGAGCATGATGGGTGAGCTGAACTTCTTCTTAGGCTTGCAAATCAAGCAAAACCCAAATGGAACAATGATCCATCAACAAAAGTATGTGAAAGAACTGCTGAAGAAGTTTAAAATGGAGGACTCAAAGGAAATAGACACCCCCATAGCCATAGCTACAAAATTAGATGTGGATGAACCTGGTTCATCCGTTGATCAGAAGCTATAAAGATTGATGATTGGGTCTCTATTATATCTCACTGTCAGCAGACCTGATATTGTGTTCAGCGTGGGACTGTGTGCTAGGTTTCAAGCAAATCCAAAGGAGTCCCACCTTACTGCAGTGAAGAGAATTTTGAGATATTTGAAAGGCACCACTGATTTGTTCCTTTGGTATCCAAAAGGTAGTAATTTCGACCTTGTAGGATATGCTGATGCTGATTATGCAGGTTTCCTAGTTGACAAGAAAAGTACCTCAGGCATGGCTCACTTTTTGGGATCCTGCCTTGTGTCTTGGGCCACCAAGAAACTAAATTCAGTAGCTCTATCTACTGCTGAGGCTGAATATGTGGCTGCAGCCTCATGCTGTGCTCAGTTGTTGTGGATTAAGAAACAACTCATGGACTTTGGTATAGATGTGGGATGCATTCCTATTTTATATGATAACACTAGCGCAATTAGTATGACCAAGAACCCGGTTCATCATAAGAGAACTAAGCACATAAATGCTAGACACCACTTCCTTAGGGACAACTATGAAAAGGGAATGATCTTAATTGAATTTTGTGCTACTGACAAGCAAATTGCAGATATCTTCACCAAAGCACTGAGTAGGGATCATTTTGAGAGAAACAGGCTTGAATTAGGGATGATTAAGATCACCTAATTGGAAAAACAAAAATGAAAAAAATTATTGAAAAATGAAAAAAAAAATTGGCTAGAAAACTTAACTTAGGTACTTAACCAGACTAATCATTGGTCAGTATCATATCTTTATTGCCATACTCTCTTGCCGTGTATTAATATGATTCCCTTGGTGCTAATGATGTTTCTCTATCATTGTAAATTGAGGCAAATTAAAGATCTTAACAAGATGAACCTAGTTCATCCATGCTGGTTCATCTGACTGTCAAGGTACGTTCTCATCTCCATACGTTTGTTAAATCAATTACAGTCATTTATGAGCAGGACTCTATCTATATTTGGTTCATATTCAAATACTTCATACTCCAAAATTGAACTAGTTTCAAGAAGTCCCATCTCTACTTAATTAGCTTAGTTTTAGAGGGAAATTAAATGTCTAATTAGTGTCAGTCCTACTGCGATTAGACTCCCACTTGAGTAAATACTCTTCCTGTTGTAAACCCCCTTAGCCACATCTTATAATAGGGTCATCATTACTCTTTTCTTCATAAAGTAACCGGCGAACCAAGTTCATCTCACTCTTCTCAAACGAAATCTGACAAATTTTCTTTTCTTCCAACGCTGATAATCATGTCTTCACCACCACCTGCTTCTTCTTCTACTTCATCGCCAAATCGTGATTATGATGGAGGGCTTTATGAATCAGATTCAAATTATCCATCTGTATACAGTTCTCAATCACTAGAAAGAACCTCAACGCCTGAATACCCTCTTATTCCCGAACCCACACCTAACCCTAACCCAGCCCCGCATGGTCATCGTGTAAAGGTTCTTGCCAGAAAATCAGTGGCTTTTAGGTCTCGTGCACGATTCTTGGAGGAAATTCTGCAGGCTGAAAAGGATAATAACTTTGAATCATCGAGTGATTCTTTAAATCAGCCAACGAGGATGAAGCACTTGGTTTATCAAATTCTGAACAAGGTAATCTTGAGGTTAGTTCTGAACCAGCTACTACTGAGAACGAGTTTGTGTTGGTGAGGTCCGTTATTGATGTTGAAGTGATTAATAGGCGTAGAAAATTGGGAAAAGGTAAAACTCTTGAGAGAGAGGGTGAAGAAACTTCTGTAAGGGGATTTTGGGAGGATGGTACTACATTGGCTATCTGTGGTCCCATTCATGAGAAGGTTGGAGAAGATGTCACAGATTTAGGGGGAAGTGTAGTTGAGGAAGCAACGGCAACTTTAGAAAGCCTTCAAAAAGGAGTAGTTGAACATGTTTCATCTAGGGACGAGACATTGGCTGACAAGCTAAAGAAACTGGGGGAGACCTATAACCCCAAGAAAAGGAGGACTCAGAAGACCAAGAAGGCTACTACTCCAGTTCCTCTAAAGAAGAGGAAAGTTTATGTATCTACTGATGCTCCTGTACCAAAGGTGCGTGCTACACGTAGTTCTATGAGAGAAGAAGAAAAAATGTTTGACAGGGCTCTGCTAGAGAGCAAGAAAAAGAAAGCTGCAAAGGGAAAGGCTAAAGTAGGAGAGCCTGTGGAGACTGTTGTTGTTGAAGATGATACGATGGACCTGGTCCACCATGAGGAGCAGACTGCTCCTGTTGTGGTTGAGGCACCAAAATCAAAAAGGGCTAAGGCTTTTTTAAAGAAGTCAGCTAAAGTGTCTGCCACACCTACAAGTAATGTTAAAAGGACCAGGTCCAAGGCAAGAAAAGTGAAGGTTGTTGAGAAAGATGATGATAAAGAGTGGAGTGGAGAAGATGAGGAGGAAGTTGGTGAGTTGACTGACAAAATCACCTTGTTTGGAAAAAGAACAATTCTGAAGGGAAAGTTGTTGAAGGATCTTGAGATGCGATACCTGCTGGACACACTGGATGTGCAGGGGGGAAGAACATGGTCCTTCACATGGAAGGAAGGCTGGCTAGAGCAGAACTGGTGGAGTTCATGGGTAATGCAGTAGTAAAGGAGGGCAGGGTTACCTCCACAGTCAAAGGAATTCAAATCTCCTTTGATGCAAAAGAGCTGGGGGTAATTCTGAACATTCCTGCTGAGGGCTACGAAGATTACACTAGGCAAAGATGGCCGAGTCTGGATGGGATGGCCTCAGCAATCAACATTACCAGATTCTTCAGTGACAATGAAAGTGAGATTAAACCCACGCCAGTATACAAAAGTGAAATGAAGCTCGAGCACAAGTTGTTCTTCGAGTTTGTCATCAAGTTCCTGCTGCCAAGACAAGAAAGAAGGCACATAGCCAACTATATGGATTTGACCTTGATGGAGTGTTTGTATAGGGGTAAGCAGATCAATTAGCCAGCTTTCATCATCCAACTCTTGGAAAGAGTTGTGAATGGAACAAAAGCACATGTTATTCCATATGGCTTTATTCTAACAGATGTGCTTGCTCATTTTGATGTTCCTGTGAAGAAGGCTGAAATAGCTACTGCTAAGGACTATTTTGGGAAGGATACTTTGCTGACATGTGATTATACTGTCAATGTTCCTGCGGATGAACCTAGTTCATCTAGGAAGCAGCACGTCAACAGAAAAGTCAGAACGTTGGTGCAGGAAAGCGAGATAAAGGATATGGAGATCCTTCGTTTGAAATCTCGTTTGATTGAGGTTGAAGCTGAGCGGGATGATCTCAGGGCTGAACTAGCAAAAGAGAAGGAAAAGAATGAGGGTGTTCTTCAACAGATGCTTTCTCTTCTACAAACCAAGGCTCATCCTTAGGCTGTCCAGAGCTACCTAAACCCCCTTTAGTGCCCAGTTTGGGACTTGTTTTTGTTTGTTTTACTCTATTTTGCTCATGGTTATGATTGTTTTTTTTTTGTGTGTGGTGGTTGATTGTCGTTCTTAATCAATGAATTTTGCTGATTTGTTATTGACTTGTCTCAATTTCTCATTTAGCTTACATTTATTGGTTTCTTGTGTTGATTAATCATGTTTTGCACATGCAGTTGCCTAAGGCCATGAGTAATTGTTAATAACCTCTGGTAAGTTTATCATTTTGCAAACTTTTCGACGATGTCAAAAGGGGGAAGACATGTGCTTTTATATTTAAAGTGATATTTATAACCTAATGAACCTGGTTTGTCTATGATAAATGCTTAAAAACATACAAAGTGTTTGAAGTGTATACAGGGAGAAGCATAGAGTTTGTCATCATCAAAAAAGGGGAATTTGTTGACCCAAGTCACTGCATAGTTTTGAAGATTGACAAATTTCTGACCAGTTGAACCAGGTCCATCAGAGCACACATACTTGAACTGAATGGCTGGCACATAAATCGTATATGCATAGGAGATAAATGTGATTGCGAAGTATCAATGAACCAAGAAATTGTCTCCTAATGCGAAAAGGTTGCTAACTTATAAAGAGGATAGAAGTTGAAATCAGCAAGGATAGTAACAAAGGAAGGAAGTTGAGTTTAATTCGAACTCTTTCACCCAGTTAGAGTTCTACTAGAATTGAATGACAAACTCAACTACTGACTCTATAAATACTTGAAGTATTCCTGCTGAAATTCTGGACGCACAAGTACAGAAGTGAATGAAGATCTGAAAGCAAAATTCCCAGTTATTTTGCAAGCAGAATTATTGTGCGATACAAAGGCTACAGATCAGCTAGAAGAACTAGTTCCATCGTCTGTGTATTGAGTCTAGTTGATCGTAGTAGGAGTTTTAATATTGTATCTTTTCAGCTTTCATAGAAGCAATTGTAATAGGTACACATTGTTCAAGTTAGAGTTAACTTGAAGCTTGTAGAAATTAGCTAGAGGCTAGTTTATACGAAGGGATTAGAGTTAGTCCTAGGATTATAAAAGAGTTTATTTTGTAAGTCCGTTTGTCTCAGAGTTTTTAGTGAAGAGTTTGAGAAAATCCCATTGAGGAGTAGGTCGTGGTTTTTTCACCTTTTGAGCCAGGTGTTTTCCACGTAAAAATCTCTGTGTTTATACTTTACTGCTTTTGTTATTCCGCACCAGTAGAAGTTGGAACACAAAGAAGAACCAGGTTCTTCTTGTGAGACAGCACTCAAAAATTGGGTACCACACATTTAACCTATATTCTTGTGTGGTATTGACGTCTAAAACATCAGTTATGATGGAAATGTTGGTGATGAGGAACATGGTAGAATGTGGGGAGAAGAAGAAGATCGGGGTCTTAATAACATCAAGACTTCACTTTCTACTTTCAAGGGAAATAGTGACCCCCAAAGATTTTTAGAATGGGAAATATAAATGGAAAGGATGTGTCACACCCCAAAACCAAGGAGCGCGACCGGCGGTAAGCCGAGTAAACCCGACTGAGCAAGCATGTTAGTTTTTATTCTACCCAAACCAATTTATGAATAAATAGGAGATAAATTCTATAATCATACTTTATAAATATTTCGTAATCTTCCATGTTATTTTCATTAGCAGTTTCAACCATAATATTCAGAATATTACAATTTCTATAGATATGATGAAAAGTATATTTTCCAAACACTAATATTTCTAGTTTAATTCCAATACCCGGCGCCACCCACAACCTGTCTACGGAGCCTCTAAATACCACTAAGGAGAAATATGAAAAATGCCGGTGACAAGACCCCGGCTATACCTCAAAATTGAGTGACTTTTACAAAAGAAGTACAACAAATACTACACATGACGAGGAAGCGGAGCTCACCAAAACTGCTGTGCGGAGAAGGAGAAGGCACAGTTACCTGCGATCCGCGCTACAAGCTACAGAATCACCTATATCCATAAAAGGGATGTAGCGCCCCCGCCAAAAGGGACGTTAGTACCATCGAATAGTACAGGACGTATGAACAAACTTTACTCTAAGTAGAATTAAACAGCACACAAGTAGAAGACAGTCATGGAAATCAAACAATGATGCACATAACTACAGAGAACAAAAGTGAGAGTCTCATAGTTTCTTATTCTGATTGCATTCACCCTTATTTCCCATGTTGCGGAGCGCAACCCGATTCCACCAGATAGTCACATTTCACCCTTATTCGTTCTCGACATACCACCCTTATTTCTCCTGTTGCGGCGCGCAACCCGACCTCACCGGACAATCACATTTCACCCTTATTCCTCCTCAACATACCACCCTTATTTCTCCTGTTACGGCTCGCAACCCGATCCCACCAGACATAGTTTAAATAAACAACAACAAAGCAATAACTCAATTATAAGAATTTCTACCACCAAGAGTATGAGTTCATAGCAACCGGAGAACCATGTAAAATCAAGGGACACAATAACCTTCACAAAAAAACAGTGAGATATGTAAGGTACGCCATAACCATTTAACTTAATTAAATCAGTTCATATTTATTTCCCATCATTTATTACATAGTCCCTGGGCACTTGGATACATTTAACAATTGAGTTTGTTTCCCTTTTTCGTTCATTCAGTAGCACTATCCTTCATATCGGTAAGTTCCAACATATGATGAATTTTGCACATAATGGGATAAGCATAAAGAATCATGATTCACAATTTCAAGTAACATGGTGACATGGTAAACAACTAAGAAAATCAGAGAACAGAATTTTACGCCTCAATACATTAGAACAATCAATTCAAATATGATCAATCAAGGAACTCATACCAAGTGCTCGGACACTAGCGTGAGGATTCTACAAAGATTAAAGTTAGTCATACATACTCGACTGGGTCGTAGTATCCCTAACTCTCATGACAATTTCTGGAATCATTTAGCCCTTTCAATCTATTTAACAAAAATAGCACAATTAAATCTTTATTAGGAATTTGATCATCATCCCAACCCATTTGGGTATTATACCTAGAATCAAGAGTTTGTTAAGGTTCCATTCCCCATTTCTTCATATTTTTGTTTTTACTTTCCTTTACCTAGTTTAGAATTCCATGCATGCAAGGTCTCTATCCCCATTCTCATGAACCAACCTATCCATGGCCCATTTTAGTTGTAACAATGGAATTTAGAGTTGGTGCAGTAGAAACTTACCTCTTTGAGTGAGGAAGATTGAACCCTATTTGATTATTCCCAAGCCATTGGTGGTGATTGAAGATCAGTTTGATAGAGATGGGAACCTTCTCTCTAGAACCCTCTCTTTTCTCCCTCTAGATTATCAGGAAAATGGCTTAAAATGGTGGGGAATGGGTGTTATATTGGTCTAGGGTCGGGTTTAAAAATAAGAAAATAGGGTTCCCCGACTTAATTATGCGGTCGCAAAATGGAAATGCGGCCCGCAATCTTGTCGCAACAATAGCCTCAACTGGGGAACCCAACTGTCCGGTTATGCGGTCACTATGCGGTCTGCATAACTATTATGCGATCGCATAATGCACCGCATAACTGCCCTCAAATTGGGCAGTCTCCTACCCTACTCTGCGACCATTATGCGGTCTGCAAAGCAGGTCTGCGATCGCATAGTGGACCGCAGATCTGCATCCCATTATGAAATGTTTCCTCAAAGTCCGCAGGGTACTGTTCAATCCAAAAATTCCGAACCGCGGTGAGATTTCTACAGTTACAACAACATAGGAATCTAACTGGGCGACGTTTCAGTTAATGATATTTCTTTACAGGTCCTTACAAAACCGTACCTGTATATATATATATATATATATATATATATATATATATATATATATATATATATATATATATATATATATATATATATATATATATATATATATATATATATACACCTCGTTTAAAAGGGTGGACTTGTGCAAACTTATTTGGAGTCTTAGCCTATTATGAAATTTTCTAATTTGACTCTTACCCTTATTTACTATATCCAATTTATTTACATCTTATTTATAGCACATAAAATATTACAATTAACCTATCTTGCACCCATATCCCATCTGGGGCCTTACATTCTCCCCCGCTTAGTGTCATTTGTCCTCGAATAAGAGGTAGAGTTCGCCCCAAAACACCTAGCACAACACAAAATGAAAAAGTCAAACCAAAGATGGAGGCTAAGGAGGGAGGTAACAATTCTAAACCTTATTTCCAAAATCCTAACTCTAATAGGTGCTACAAATGTCAAGGATATGTTCATAATATGAGTGAATGTCCTAATAGAAGAACCATAATCCTTATGAAAGAAGCTTATGAAAGGGAAGGAAGAAGAGGATAATGTGAAGAAGAGGAGGTCGACTCTGATGATGAAATAGAATATGACACTCCTAATTTACCTTTGTATGTTGTTAGGAGAGTATTGATTGTACAAATTACAGAAGATATGAACCAAAGAGAGAACTTGTTCCATGGAAGATGTAAGTGTCACGACCCAAAATCCAACTAGTCGTGATGGCACCTAACTTAAGCCGCTAGGTATGCCAATTAACAACTATCCAATTTAATGAGATTTATTGAGACAAATGAATGATAAAATAATTGAACCTTTATACATTTCCAAGGACTGATAGTACAAATCATGAGCTTCTAAGATTTAGAATTTACAAAGCTGGTATGAAATAAATTATATCATCTGGTCCAAATATACATGAACAGATTAAAATTTCTATGCTACCAAGATCAAGAGGTAGATATGACCGATACACATGTACATCTTCATATCCAACTTCCGCCATACATAGCAACATTAGCATCCAACATCTGCACGCAAGGTGCAGAAGTGTAGTATGAGTACAACTGATCCCAAGAACTCAATAAGTAACAATCTGAACCTTAGGTTGAAAGTAGCGATGAGCTGAGACAATAGTGAGAGTCCAACTCCAATAACCAGCAACAGTTCATAACAACATAATGAAAATGGTACAAGAAATAACTTAGAGGTATGATGCTCAACCCGTTCACAGTTACGGAAAAATAGGCATGTTTTTCAAAGATGTCAGTAAAACTCAATTCTTTTCACCAAATCACCAAAATATGAGTAAGTTTGAAAACTGTTATTTTCCCCAAAAACCTTTCAACAATAAATAAGATGTTTCATTTTCAGATAGCATGAGGAAGGTACATATATATGCCTACATGTCAATATGCACGTGAAATCATGAATGTTACAAAAATTGGGAAGCATGAGGAAATGCATCTTTATGCCTATATCTCAAGTATGCATGTCAAATACAATGCATCACAATGATGACCACATGCATACTCTTAGAGTATCAATTCACTCAGTCCTCGCAGTCACTCAATCCTTCCAATCACTCAGTCCTCACAGTCACTCAATCCACCCAATCACTCCCACTCGCTCTCGGCACTTGCACTAAGTAGATACCTGCGCTCAGTGCGGGTGTGCAAACTCAGAAGGGGCTGGTAAGCGCAAAACACACACGTAAATTGTGCTCACTAGTCAAAGATGGTATAGTATAACATCGTATCCACGGGGATTAGATTTAAATAGTATTCTCTAGTTTCGAGCTTGATTTCTATCCAGGAGGATCAACAATTGAAATTTATATGACTAAGAATTGAAGTTAACTACGAATCTAAAGTTATTGACTAATGTGTATCGAGACATGGAATAAGAAACTAAGGTTATCAGTGGGAGAAGATAGGGTTTGAATAGGATAGGTGCAGGATAATTGTTCTGGATCTAACTCTATATAATTCACTTCCAACGTTCAATTGAGTCTCTCGAATTCAATCTATTATTAGTTCAAACGTTCAGTGGAAACTCACTCTCGATTAAGTCTTACCTTCACGAGATGAACTAATTTAAGCAATGTTAAGATATGCAAGAATCCGTAGTGGATCGGTCTTTAAAAAAACCTCTTTCGATTATTCTCCTAACTATATTTAATCAATGATTCAACTAGCCTCTTTCGATTACTTAGAAGAATCTATGAACTCAACCAACAATATAATGCAAACATATCACTAGTTATGCCTCTTTCAATTACTAGAACAAGTGAATATTGACACAACAACTAAATCTTTCAAAAACCATTCAAATACATAAAAATAGAGTTATAATTCACAAAATAATCATCAATACACCAAATCTATCAAAACCCAAAAGGATCTACTCCATAGGCATGGAGAAGTTCTTCACAAATATAACTAAAGTATAGAAAAATATACATTCAATCCAAACCCGGATCTTGAGTTAGGAAGGAATGATGAAATCCATATGCTCGTGTTCTTCCCAAGCCTCCTTAGGTCGAATACCTGTCAAAAGTCCATCTAAAATGATGTTTTGGTGTATTTAAGTCGCCCCCAAACAAACCCCGGATGAAACTACACTATTTTAGCGGAAATGGGAAGTCACTCAAACATGTTTGTGCTACCGAGTCGCGCCCCGCGCTGCACCATGCGCAGCGCCTGTAGAGAATTCCAAAAGACTTTGCAAAAATCAATTTTGGCTAAATTTTGCACTGTCGCGTCGCGTCTCGCGGCGCCCCATGTGGTTGTAGACAAAAGAAGAGGGTTGTTCATTTTGGCCTTAAAAAGTGTGACATCACATTATTGTGGCCTTTTGTATTTGTTTGAATTGCTCAAAAGTTAGGCCGACACAAAGTATCTTGCCAACTTTAATTTGTAAGTCATTATTACCTCCACTTTTGCTTTCTATTCATATTTCTTTTACTCTTTAAATACATACTTAGTCCTCGGCTCTGGACCCGATCCCAGCTTAATTTTTTGGGCTTCTACTCAAACTTCAAAGTTTCAAATAACTCGAATAAGCTCCACAACAATTACATAACTCGGAATCACTCCTACAAAGTATAAAACACACAATAAATACAAAAATACTACCAATTAAAGCTCAACACAAGTATAGTGCAGTGAATTAGAGTACAATAAGCGACTAAAATACAGGATTATTGCCTACCATCAACATCTCACACTTAAATCATTGCTCGTCCTCGAGAAATCAAACTACACTTCACATAGCTACGACACTTTTAAACAACTCTCCTAACTCGTCACACCAAGAATAATAAAAACATATTAAGCACAATACCATAACATCCTCGCCTCAAGGTTTGACTCAAAAGCATCACACATTTTTCACAAACCGCTCACTTACTCTAACGCAGAGGTCATCGACTTACCTTTTCTTCGTGAATCAAGTGTCCTCACACAACAATAGAGAGTAGTTCCACACATAATAAAGTTTAAGAATAATTAAGAACACAAGATAGAAAGAAATCACTCACTCTCAGAAGTGACATTCATGTACCACAAAAGACGTACCATAAGCTTGCCCGTAATGTACTCTTTCTACTAATTGAGCTCATTCAGTCAAGGATCAAGTAGGAATTTATTTGGATGTAATGTAAGTTACGGGATGGGTATGATATATTTGGATATAAGTGTGACTACACCTCCTTGAATACTTTAATACATACAAATTAACCATTTAAAACTCCATACTTATGTCAAACCATAACTCCACATTCACATCAGTATACATCAACCCCAACTTCTTTAAGAACAAATACATTAAGAGTTACCACTATCTATGACATCAGTATACGTCAACCCCAACTTCTTCTTTTTTCAAAATAGTATATCTTTCTGCTTATTCCAATAGTTCCACTCAAAAGCCAAACCAACACCCCATACTTTACCTTTTACAAAGTTCATAATAATTTCAAGTGCTCGTGAGAGGTAAGAAGGTTCAAATAGATGGTCAATTATAACAAATGAGTAACGCTTATAATGTGGTTGCCAAAGAAATAGGATTACAGGCTCAAATGGGTCAACGAGGATACATAACAATTAGGTGGGTAACAACACATAACTGGCTCAACAAAGAAACGCCTATATCACTTCCAAGACTGAATAAAATACTATTTCTCTTTGCAAACACACGGGCAAGTTAAAGACATCAAATACAATGCACAAATACCCAAAACCTCACACACACATGGCGCATAACTCACGAAAGATCGAACTTATCAAGACACTCTAGTTAAAGTTAAGATCATACAATTTAAGGTACATATACAAGCGTCAAAAACTGAGCATAAGCATCACAACTAAAGCACTTACTATTCTCAAGGTATAATAAAGTCATGAGATACTGCTTTCATTAAAATCACAGCACAAGATTTCCAACTCCTAAAAAAATAAAACTAACTACACTCGTTTCAAAAAAACCCTTGAAAAAGAACTACGGTACAAAAAAAAAAGGGGGATATTCTTCAACTTTAATCCCTCGAGAAGAAAAGTGAGGAAATCCATCGTCGGGAAAGGTCAAAATTATCATAATTTCTAATCAATATAATTACAAAAACAAACATATACATTTATACATTCTATACATATATACATCCCCACTCTACACTTAATATTGTGGCGTGTCCATATGACACGCAAATAAAAAGAAAGAGGTAAGGAAAATTCCCTGAACATCTAGTTGGGATTTGAGTTGAAGTTGGGATCCATCCCTCGCGCCCGAACTAGTGTAAACATCCATGCAGATAGCTTCTTCTCAGTCTTCTTGGGTACACCACACACTTATCTTTCTCACTCACTGTAGCCTTCTCTTTCAGTACCTTCACTTTACACACAACTATGATGACCCAAAGGTCATCTTATGTAATTTAAGCTATATCTGTGTTTCGAGGCTCCGAGAGCCTCCGTTAGTCCCACCTCGATATGCATGCAAAACCCGGGCATGTAGCCTGGAAGCTATTATGTGAAAATTTGACAAAACAAAAATGAGTTTTGATAATTAATAAATGAATATAGTTGACTTTGGTCAACATTTCTGGTAAACACACCCGAACCCGTGATTTGACGATCCCGGAGGGTCCGTAGGAAAATATGGGACTTGGGCATATGCCCAGAATCGAATTCCGAGGTCCCAAGCCCGAGAAATGAATTCTTAAAAGAAATTGTTTTCTGAAAATAATAAAGGAATTTGAAAATGAATAATTATGAGAAAACCTCGTTACTTGGTCTGTATCGTGGTTCCGGAGCCCGGAACAGGTTTACTATATATTATTTGTCTTATCTGTGGAGTTTGGTGTAAAACGGATGTGAATAGAGTAATTTCGGATAAAAAATAAGGTTATGAGGTTTTTAAAGAATTGAAATGTGGCTTGGAAAGTGACGTTATGTTCCCGAGGCTCGAATGAGATTCCGAGACCGAAAATAGTTCTGTGGAGTCATTTATAACTTGTCTGCAAAGTTTGAAGTCGTTCCGAGCAGTTTAGACCGGTTCGGCGTATTGAAATGAATTCTAGATTCTTAAAAGTCCTTAATTTGATTAATTGGATTTAGATGTGTAATTCGATGTGTTTGATGATATTCTTATGATTTAAAGGCTTGAACAAGTTTGTATGATGTTTTGGGAGTCGTGTGTGTTTTTGGTTTTGAGCCCCGAGGGCTCGGGTGAGTTACGGGTAGCTAACGGGATGGTCTCAAGTTAGAAAATCTGGTGTAGGCTCAGTTTTCTGGTGTCTGGTGCGGGCTTCAGTGCGATCGCACATGAAGTCCTGCGATCGCATAGGCTTAAGGGGAGGGGTGGTCAGATTTCTCTATGCGATCACATCACCCCAACCGCGATCGCATAGAAAGGCAGTGTACCTGGGTGGGGGTTGGGTAGTTGTTCACTGCGATCGCATAACCCTGTCCGTGATCGCATAGTTATGCCCATTCATTCTCCGCGATCACACAACTTCAACCGCGATCGCACATCTTGTGAAACCTGACCCTCTGCGATCGCAACCCAATTCCTGCGATCGCACTGAGTGATTTCGCCCAGTTAATTTTTAAGTCCAAAACAAAATATCAAACACGGGAATTCTTCAAGGTTCAGTCCTCTCCTCCATCCCCAACCTCCATTTTCGAGCCTTGAGTCTACTTCTCCTCCATTGATACTCGGGTAAACTTCGTAATCTCGTTTTCCTTCAGTATCCATCACTAACCACTAGAAACCTAGGCTTAAACTCATGAAATCAATTAGAAAATTGGGACTTTTGAGTAGAACCTAGGTTTTGAGATTTTAGGGTGATTCAACTCCAATTTGGGGTCGAATCTAAAAAAAATTTGTATATTCTTAATCGTGGGGATATGGGTGATCAGGTTTTGGTCCGACCCTCGAGTTTCGACCACGTGGGCCCAGGGTCAAATTTTGGAAATTTAGGAAGAATGATTAGAAATGAGTAATTAGGCTATGGGGTTGAGTTATTGAGTCATTATTGATATATTTGAGTTGAATATGTCTAGATAATATCGTTTCGGAGCCGGATTGTAAAGGAAAGGCGGTGTTAGAGGGTTGATCGCTCTATTTTGGACCCGAGGTAAGTGACTTGTCTAACTTCGGTGAGGGAATAGGTATTGTTTGCTACGTGTTTACTTGTTGAGCATGTCCGTTGCATAGGTAGTGTCACGAGTACCTATGTGATGGGAGTCTAGCATGACCGTGAGTCTAACATGATAGTAATCATAGTTTTCTTCCATGTCTTTTATATTATGTAATTGCCAATATTTTCTTATAGTATGTTGTTGGTTGTGGTGGAAGGATGGGACGTAGATTGTTGTTGAGTATGAATATTTGTTGTTAAAGATACTCTGTTGTGATTGGTATAGCTGAGACCCTTGCCGGGCAATTGTGTGTTTAATATTGATATGTACCCCTTCGTTGAGCATTATTTTCCTTGCATTTCTATTATATTGAAATTCCCTTGCCATTAATATTTATACGATTCTGGTAAGGAAGAGGGGTGATGTTATTGTTATGCACGGGGGGACATGCCGTGCCGAGTGTTGATATTGTTATATATGCACGAGGGGACATGCCGTGCCGATTGATATTTATTATGTACACACGAGGGGATATGTCGTGTTGCGATGTTGTGATATTGTGATATATGCACGAGGGGACATGCCGTGCCGATTTGATATTTGAGATTATGCACGAGGGGACATGCCGTGCTCTGTTATTTGATTGATCCCCGTATACTGATAGTTGTTCCCCTTCGACTCCTAATTTTACTTTCCAGTCGCATTCTCACTGTACTGTGGTGACTTAGATGTTGATTTATTTCATTTCCAGTATGTACGCTCCATAGCTTGTTATTGTTTAAGTTCCGATATTGTTGCTACCCCGTTAAATATGTTTTTTTCCTATCTTGTTTCCATATCTCTTCTTTCGATCTTACTTGTCTCCATTATTGGTTAATTCTTGTACATATATACGACTGCTTAGATTAGGACAAGTTATCGTATTATGCTACGTCTAGCCTCGCCACTACCTCGGCCGAGGTTAGGCTTGGCACTTACTCAGTACATGGAGTCGGTTGTACTGATACTACACTACACTTCCTTGTGTTGTGCAGATCCTGTTATCGGATCCCGTGGAGAGTTCTGAGGGGGTTACCTTCAGTCCACGTCAGAGCTTCGAGGTATACACTGGCGTCCGTGGATCCCGAGGCTTCTTTCCTTACCGCTTCATTGTCTTTCTTCTCTACTTCCAAGACAGTGTTGTATTTTCATTCCAGACTTGTATTTAGTATTCTAGTAGTTAGTCCGTGAGATTGTGACACCCCGATTTTGGGAAGTTTACATTATTTCATGCTTGTTATGTTCTTACTTTCCGCTTTTAAAGTTTCAGTATTTTATTAGCAAGGTTTGAGAAATTCTGTTGAGACTATGAAAGAAGGAAAAACATGTTATCTATTTTGGGTTGAAAAGTTGCCCCACTATTAACTCAGAATGCGATGGAAATTTTGTTGGAGTCAATGAATTACTGTTTATTTCGTATTAAATGATTTTTAAATTGCTATTGTAAGTTGTACGTTGGCTGGCTTAGCGGGTTGAACGTTAGGCGCAGTCACAGCCTAAGGGTGGGAATTTGGGTCATTACAAGTTGGTATCAGAGCTCTAGGTTGCTTAGGTCTCACAACTCACGGACAACCTTGGTAGAGTCTGAGGGATCGGTAAGGAGACGTCTGTATTTACCCCCCAGAGGCTGCTAAGTTAGGATACTTCTTTTTCCTTCATACTCTGTCGTGCGTGGTATATTCTATATACTGATCGAGTTTTCTATTCTATTCTCTCGCAGATGGCGAGGACGCGTGCTTCCCTTGGTTCCGCTCAGCAGCCCGACACTCCTGCTACAGCTCCTACGAGGGGTCGAGGTCGAGGACGAGGCCGTGCTAGAGGCCGAGGCCGGAGTAGGGCTCAGCCTAGAGAAGCAGCCCCAGTGGAGGACCCTCAGGTCGAGTCCGATGAGGAGGTCCCAGTTCCTGTAGTCCCAGTTGGACCAGCACAGGTCCCAGAGGGGTTCATAGCTACCCCAGTGCTTCAGGACGCTCTTGTCCGTCTAGTAGGACTTATGGAGAGTATGGCACAGGCCGGACTTCTTCCGACAGCCCCAGCCGGATCTCAGGCAGGAGGAGGTACCCAGACTCCTGCCACTCGCACTGCAGAGCAGGTAGCTCAGCAGTTTTAGACGCCGGCAACTCAGCCAGCCGTATTAGTTTCTCCAGTTATTCCAGCTCTAGCAGCTGAGGGAGCGGCTATGTCCGCAGATGCTTTATGGAGGTTAGACAAGTTCACCAAGCTCTTCACAGCTACATTCACTGGCGCTTTTTCTGAGGACCCCCAGGACTAGTTGGACAGTTGCTATGAGGTTCTACGAAACATGGGCATCGTAGAGTCCAACGGAGTTGATTTTGCTAATTTTCGGCTGTTTGGTGCAGCCAAGACTTGGTGGAGTGACTATTGCCTAGCCAGACCAGCTGGGTCTGTACAGTTTACTTGGTCCCAGTTCACGGAGGTATTCTTGGGGAAGTTCCTTCCCATCACCCATAGAGAGGAGCTACGGAGGCAGTTTGAGCGTCTCCAGCAGGGTTCCATGACCGTTACTCAGTACGAGACTCGGTTCATTACTCTGGCTCATCATGCTTTATTGATACTCCCCACAGATCGGGAGCGGGTCAGGAGGTTCATCGAGGGTTTGTCCAAGCCGATCTGACTTCAGATGGCCAGAGAGGCCGGTGCAAACATTTCATTCCAGGATGCAGCGGATA
>ML275306.1:0-73433 GCA_005239495.1 Nicotiana undulata | reverse complement strand
TTATCCAGAATTTAGTTTTCTGTTTTGTAACAGAAAATTAACTACCCTTCAATTTTCCCTCTTTATTATCGAGTAAATAGCCAATTATGTCATGGCATTTACTCTATGGGCGTTTTTGCAAAAACAGCAAATTCTGAAGAGTTGCACCTCTTCAGATTTCAGCCCAACTTTGGCTATAAATACAAGTCCATTCTCTCAGATTTTACATACTAATTTCTGAGTTCTCCTCCTTCTTTCTGCATACTTTCATCTTCAAAGAAAGCAAGTGTGATTTGCTACCGAACTTTGAGTTCGCTGAAACACTGGGGTTTGAAGTACCACTACACCAGTGTGAAATTCGTTCTATCCTGGGAGGAAATAATACATAACCTTGGGTACTAGGAGGAGATTAAATTCCTTAAGGAAACACTGTGAATTCAGTGGGCTCGGATTAATTTTCCATTACGTTTACATTTTTGTTTATGTTATTTTATTATTTCCAGAATTATTTTACAAATACAGATTTCTAACAAATATTTGTTTATCTTAATCTAAAATATAGACTTAATAAAATTTTAATACTCTTTATTATATCATTATAAAAAATTACATGGTAAAAATAAAAGAGGGGGATGTGGTTAAAACTAGTGGGGTAGATTGTAAAAAAATTATTTTTTCTTTGCTCTTATCGGAAAATGGCTACACTAATCTCTCATTAGTAATTTTCTCCATTAATTTTCGTTCTAACCTTGATTACTTTGTTTATTCTTGCTTTCGTTCGAAAATTGGGATAAAAACTAGGGTTTTTGCTCCTAAATCGATATAGAAGATTAGAGTTTTGATAGACCTAAATTCTGATTGTTGAAAGAAGATACCTAAATTGTTAAAGAAGATATCTACACAAAAGTCCTATTTCTTTACTCCCTAATTTCTTGAAAGGCATTAAATTAAACATAATGCTTTACAAATACTTGAAAGGATCGTCCTTTTTTCAAATAAATTTATGTAAAAAATGAGGGATGGATAAAACGAGAAAGATAAGAAATGAAATCAGAAATAATAAGAGAGAGAATTTCGTATTGATTCCAATGAAGAAATGGAGAAAAAAGACGAAAAAGTGGAGAAGAAATATAAAAAATGAGGAAGGAAGAAAAAGAGGAGAAAATAAAAAGAAATACAAAATTTTAAAAGAGAAGGGCTAATTAACTATAAGATACGCCATTTTAAGGTGAATTCATTTTCAAACGGTATCATGAAGATATTACCATGTTATACCAAACATATATGGGTACCTAGCTTTGTGACTATTTGATGCCACAAAGGGGGAGCCCTATGTAATGAAGGGATTCTTAATCGCTCTCATCCTAAAATTATACTGAAAAAGATATTTTCTTTCACATATTGCAAATTATTGTATCGCTTGGACTAAGAAAATTTTAATGTAATGACAAATACAGTTCAAAATTGCTTTATAGCATATAAATTTAATCCACACATATTACATTCCTGAATTTCCGGCCTATCCAAACAAATAAAAGCATCTAGCATAAAACGATGAGTCATTTTTGTAGAGAATTAATGGCAAATTACACATTTGATCCTCGATTAAAAATACTTACATTTGTTAGCTAAGTATACAAAAAATATGTATAAAATAATTAATGCACGTCAATAAATATTTTATCGCCTATTTTTTTTGAAACGATTATACCGTATAGCCTTCCCAATGAATTGATGCGGTCCCGATCTCTCCACAGTGGCCATTGGCTGTCAACAATTTGAGGCGGCCCCAATAGGCTGCTTACCTGGATTTAGGTTTGTATTGAGGGTAGGCCCAATATGAATCTACCACACACAAATGAGCCCATACTATCTCTTTCGTAAACACCGGTAGTCTAATTGGAAATTGATACTGACACTGTCACAAGAGCGCCAATAATAGTAAAAATTGCGGGGCACCATATTTGGTCGCCTTCATTTAACCTATACCCATATTTTTAAAATTATTTAATCTATATCTTAATTTTTACAACTTCAAGCGCCGCCTTCCTGATATCTGCGCAAAACTTCAGCCTATTTAGTGCTGAAGTTTTTACAAATGAACTAAATAAATTCAGCATCTTTTGCTGAAGATTTTGAAAAAGCTTTATTGCAAAACTGATGAATCCAGCACAAAACTTCAGTCTATCTAGTGCTGAAGTTTTTACAAATGAAGTAAATAACTTCAATATCTTCTGCTGAAGTTTTTGAAAAAGCTTTATTGCAAAACTAATGAATCCAGCACAAAACTTCAGCTTATCTAGTGCTGAAGTTTTTACAAATGAAGTAAATAACTTCAATATCTTCTGCTGAAGTTTTTGAAAACGAACTAAATAACTTCAGCATCTTCTAATGAAGTTTTTGAAAACGAACTAAATAACTTCAACATCTTTTGCTGAAGTTTTTGAAAAAACTTTATGACAAAACTAATTAATCTAGGACAAAATTTCAGCTTATTTAGTGCTGAAGTTTTTACAAATGAACTAAATAACTTCAGCATCTTCTGCTGAAGTTATTGAAAAAACTTTATGACAAAACTAATTAATCTAGGACAAAATTTCAGCTTATTTAGTGCTGAAGTTTTTACAAATGAACTAAATAACTTCAGCACTTCTGCTGAAGTTTTTGAAAACACCTAGAATGCTGAACTTCTGTGTGATTGCATTTGCTACTTTAGGCCCGTATACCTGAAGTTTATGCGAAAAGTGGCCTAGGGGTACGCTTGCAATTTTTTTTGCAAAGCAGGTATAAGTTAAAACGTGACCCAAAAAGCGGGTATAGATGCAAAAGTTAATCCTTTCGTTCCCGTTTATGTGAACTAACAAGAATGACCCATTTTTAAATTTGGTAACAATTTAGCTTAAACTTACAATTCTACCCTTAATGAGAAGCTTTTATAACCACACAAATATTCTTGCCTTTTTGACTTGTTTAAGATCACAAATTTAAAAAAAAATTATTTTTTCTTAAATTTCATGCCCAATTAACCAGGTTCTATCAAATTGGAGACCGGTAGTCCAATAGGATATTGATACTGACACGCTGTCATAGGAGCGCCAATAATAATATTAGTAACTATCCTAAATATTTCTTACTGGATAATCAAATTGGAGACTACAGGACAACAAGATCGCTATTGAAATCGTACTATAGAGTTGGAAAACTCTTAGGGAATTATTTGAATTCCCAATCACTGTGTTCCACGTGGCACTGTTAAATTACATATCAGGAACAAAACACGTTTTTATTGAAGTTTTGTGCCCTAACAACAGCACCGTTTCTTAGTCGCAGTTACAATCGCGAAAGAATACTGAAGGAGACTGCAGCAAGAGAAGAAAACTACAGAATTTTGGCTTTGAAATGAGACTTAAGATGGTGGGCCAAAGAGATAATGGATTTTTTCGGAGAGGAACTAAATGCAGAAGGGGTAGAGCTCGAAGTTCGATTACGGATTTGACTGGACTGAACACAGTAACTTTTGTTTAACGGTATATTTGTGTTAAAAAATTAATTAAATATATACAAATTCAAATTTAGAACCCGGTAATTAGTATTTGAAGGCGTTCTAAAATTCGAGAACCATAAAATTAAAATCCTTCTAAAATACGGAGGAGTCCGACGAGTTTGACGCTCTAACCATGTATTTTGAAAAGGTCGCGAGTGATACTAACCTCTTCCCCACAAGTGAATGAGCGGATGCTGTTCAATATTTTATCCACTTGTGTTCTACTATATCTGCTCAAAGTTGATCGGTTTAGATTAGTATTTCTTCATTTAAGAGTCAGAATAAATGTAACTCAACTCGTCTAAAATGTAAGACTTGGTGAGCTACATTACTACTCTAAATGTAACTCAACTAGTCTAAGAGTGTACGTGTAGTAAACAAATAATTTATAAGTGGTTTTGAGTTGGATGAGTTAAACTATGACCTACTACTTCACCTATTATATATGATCCAAGTAACTGTTGAGTTGTCCCCGTAGGCGGGAATTGAGGTCCTTAGTCTTCTTATATAGTATTGAGCAATCCTCACCTCATAAGTTAGCTTTTGGGGTTGAGTTAGGCGGGCCTCCCTTTATGTTGTCCCACATCGGAGTGATTTGAAGTCCTTGGTCTCCTTAAATGGTCGTAGTCAATCCTCACCTTATAAGCTAGCTTTTGGAATTGAGTTAGGCTCAAAGTCCATTTATCAGTAACTTTTGGGTGATATGGTGATATAATGATAATTGATTCTTTTCGACAAAGAAAAAATTACTTATTACATGGCGGAATGGAAAGGGGAGATAGAAAAAAAAACAGAAATAGTCAGATTTACAACTGGTAATTGAAAAATAGCTACAATTTCAAAAGTAATCGAAATGTAGCCACTTTTTCTATGTAAAGATAAAATCTGAATAAAAACACCATTAAAATCCGAAAAAATTTCAGCATAATAGGCTGAAATTCAAATTTATCTTACATATGAGATTCCAGCATAATTTGCTGGAATGTTATAATGTGCTGGAGTTCTAACATAATATGCGGAAAGCTTATACACATGAGTTCCATAATCCAGCATATTATGCTGAAACTTTCCGTGTGTTGGAGCTCCAACATAACATGCTGGAAGTTTATACGCAAGAGCTCTATAATCTAGCATATTATGCTGGAACTTCCCGTGTATTAGCAAAAATAGTAGCTTACTTTTATTGACTTTGAAAACACTGACTGTTTTTCAATTACTAGTTCGAAGACTAGCTAACTCGTGCTATTTTTACAGAAAAATGTGGACAATGAAAGCCCAATTCGAACGGGAAAGACTTTTTGAAGCCACTAAACGATACCTTTTGGCGATGGTCTATCAAAAATATTTTTTCTACCTTTTCAGAATAGGATAACGTCAGTGTGTATGCTACCTTCCCAAATTTTACTCGTGACTTGTGAGATTAAACTATATGGTTATTGTTGTTACTAAATTATACCTTTTGGTCGCAATAATTTATTAACATAGTTTGTTCTAGCTTGTCCAAATTTGCCTTAATCTGCCTAATTGAACCACTTAGGCATAATTATGTGTTGATATGACGGTCTTTATTTGATAATTTTACCTATGCGGCTGCCTAGTTGTAATTTATGGTGTCAAGTTGACGAATTTCCAGTAATTTTCATTTTATGCAAAATATAGAGATATTTAATTTATTTTTTGTTACAAAATTTAGCTTTTATAACTTTTCTGCAAAAGATCCTTAATTTCGATGTCCATTGGTGAAATTATATGCACCGGATAGACTACTCTCGCTCCCTTCTTTTATTTTTTATTTTTTATTCGTCTTGCTTAATTTGTATGGGGGATGCGTCTAATATGTGGTCCATGACTGCAAAGTGCATTAGGGTAGCTGCTAAAGAGGTCTTAGGGGTCACAAAGCGTTCTCCTAGGGGTCATAAAGGGGACAGGTGGTGGAATGGAAGGGTTCGAGGTAAAGTGAAAGCTAAGAAAGCTGCTTATTTGAAACTAGTAGAGAGTATAAACGAGAAGGAAAAAAGGACTTATCGGGAGTGTTACATAAAGGCAAAGAAAGAGGCAAAGTTAGCAGTTACGACGGCTAAAAACGCAACATTTGCTCGTTTGTACGAGGAGCTCGAGGGCAAAAGTGGGGACAAAAGGTTGTACCAGTTGGCCAAGGTGAGGGAGAGGAAAGCCCGTGACTTAGACCAAGTCAAGTGCATCAAGGACGAGGATGGTAAAGTGTTAATGGACGAGGCACTTATTAGGAGAAGATGGCAGACATACTTCCATAAACTGTTGAATGAGGAGGGGGATAGACGCATTGTGCTGGGTGAGTTGGAGCACTCTGAGAGTCGGCGGGATTTTGGGTACTGTAGGCGGATTACGGTAGAGGAGGTGTAAGGAGTGATGCATAAGATGTGCAGGGGCAGAGCAACATGGCCAAACGGAATCCCGGTGGAATTCTGGAAGAGCGCGGGGCAGGCAGGTTTGGAGTGGCTCACTAGGCTGTTTAATGTTATTTTTAAGGCAAAGAAGATGCCCGAAGAATGGAGGTGGAGTACGATGGTTCCGCTTTACAAGAACGAGGGTGATATCCAAAATTGCAACAATTATAGGGGTATCAAGTTATTGAATCACACTATGAAAGTTTGGGAGAGAGTGGTGGAGGCCAGGGTAAGGAGGTGCGTGTCTATTTTCGAGAATCAGTTTCATGCCGGGGCGTTCGACTACGGAAGCGATTCATCTAGTAAGGAGATTAGTGTAGCAGTTACAGGGAAAGGAAGAAGGATTTGCATACGGTGTTTATTGACCTTGAGAAGGTATACGATAACGTTCTGAGGGAGGTCTTGTGGAGGTGTTTGGAGGTTAGCGGCGTTCTGGTAGAGTACATTAGGGTGATTAAGGATATGTATGATGATGCTAAGACTTGGGTGAGGACTGTGGGTGGTGACTCAGACAATTTCCTTGTGGTGATGGGGTTGCACCAGGGATCGACTCTCAGCCCATTTTTGTTTGCCTTGGCGATGGATGTACTGTCGCGTCACATCCAAGGGGAGGTACCTTGGTGCATGCTTTTTACCGATGACATAGTGTTGATTAACGAGACGCGTATCGGAGTTAACGCGAGGTTGGAAGTTTGGAGACAGACCTTGGAGTCTAAAGGTTTCAAACCGAGTAGAAACAAGACAGAATACTTGGAGTGCAAATTCAGTGAGACCCATGATGCATACATAAAGATTAAGCTTGATGCTCAAGTTATCCCCAAGAGAGCGAGTTTTAAGTATCTCGGGTCTATTATCCAGGGTAACGGGGAGATTGACGAGGATGTAACGCATCGCATCAGAGCGGGGTGGATGAAGTGGAGGCTCGCTTCCAGTGTTCTATGTGATAGGAATGTGCCACTAAGACTTAAGGGTAAGTTTTATCGAGTGGTGGTTCGACCCGCTATGCTGTATGGGGCTGAGTGTTGGCCAGTCAAGAACTCCCACGTCCAGAAGATGAGAGTAGCAGATATGAGGATGTTGAGATGGATGTGTGGGTGTACCAGACGAGATAGGATTAAGAATGAAGCTATCCGGGACAGAGTGGGAGTAGCTTCCGTGGAGGACAAGATGCGGGAGTCGCGGCTGAGATGGTTCAGACATGTTAGGAGAAGAAGCATTAATTCCCCTGTCAGGAGGTGTGAGAGGTTGGCCACGGAGAGTTTGAGAAGGGGTCGAGGTGGGCCTAAGAAGTACTGGGGAGAAGTGATTAGGCAGGACATGGCGTCGCTTAAGCTCACTGAGGACATGACACTTGATAGGAGGGTGTGGACGTCGAGGATTAAGGTAGAAGGTTAGTAGGTAGTTTATAGTGGTCACCGATAGGCGTAATAACATGCATTTCCCATCATATGCTTAGATTTTTATTACGGTATGTGATTTTGTTCGCCTCGGGTATTGTATTCCTTGTTATTATCATTGCTATTATTGGATTCTTAGACTTCCCTCTTCTTCTTCTTGTCTTTTCTGAGCCGAGGGTCTATTGGAAACAGTCTCTCTACCTGCATTAGGTAGGGTAAAGTCTGCGTACAGACTACCCTCCCCAAACCCCACATATTGGGATCAAACTGGGTTTGTTGTTGTTGTTGCTTAATTTGTAGGACTGACCTGAATTTTTAATACGACTTAACGAAATCTTTAGCACTCAAGTTGGGTATGTAGGCAAGCTTAGACAGGTTTAATATTCAGTTACCCTACTTCTGCTTATTAGAGAGGATAGATTTGACCATCTAACAAAGTTTCGATATGTATTATTACCTCATAATTATGGGGAATCAGCTGGCTATATAGTTCCATTATGTATTTTGATTTCTTTGGTTTCTTCGTCATTTCCTCCCGTTATTTTGACATTACGACAAAGGTTAGGTTACCAGTTACCACCATGGCGTGAAAATGCCTGAATAACCATTCATATTTTGCTTTACTGTCGCCGTAAAAACCAGATGCAATTAGTGGTGGATGCAGCTCTTAGGTTACGGATTCATTCGAAAGTAACTAATTTCAATATTAAAAAGCTTAAGGCCTGATTTCATTAAATTTAAATTTTGAATTCCCTTCTATAATATTTTTATATTATACAGAAAAAGAAAGATGGTAGACCAAAAGTATATTTATCATTTCAAAAAAAACTATTACATTATTTGTAATTTTTAAATACAAACTATCATTGATACACATGGGATCCACATTCTCATAACACAACACTCCTTTAGGTGTGACTCAATATTGATTAGATTACTTTTTTGGAGAGTCTACATGCAAATAATTATTTAAAACGTTCATTTTCCTCATTTGGTAAAATTATTAATTTTGGTTTTGTCAACTAGAAGTTTTCACAGAGAAAGTAACTTAATTTTTTAAATAATAGTACAACAAAAGGAGATATTGGTAAATATTTACAAGATTTTCGTATTTACTCATATTGTTTTAGAGTAATTTAAAAATAAAATTAAATGGTTTTCATCTATCCACACTCTTTGAAGGCGATTTCAAACTAGAAAGATTCATATTCAGAAGTAATTTTAAAAAGTATAGTTTATTAAATCTCAAAAGTTAATTTAATTGATGGATTGTTTCATACTGTATTAGGAAGCTATCTCTTATATGCTTAATTGACGTGGAAATTTAATCTACATGGCTTGAACTCATTTTTCCTTGATAAGTTTTCAACTATCAATAAATTATCCTAAACATTATTTTTTATAATTTTTATATTGTTTCATTATGAAAATTATGATTAATTTATAGAAAATAAAAATATTTCTCTTATCTCCTTAATTAAGAAAAAAATTAAAATCCCTATAATAATTTATATAGACTTCTATCAAATATATTATATTTTATCACCAGTAAACATCATTTTAAATGAGTTATAATAAAATATAATTTGAAGTATTATATTGAATTACTACAATTTATATCGTGTTAATATTTGTTTAGTGCCTTTGGTTCTCTTTGTTTGAAGTGGTAAATTGCCTCTTTAGGGGCGCGAGTCCCCTTGGGAGTTCTTTAACGATACAAATTTTTTTTTTCTTGATTTTGTTGTATACAAGACATGAAGTAAAATCAATAACAAGTTTTTTTTCCATCTTTTATTGTATTTTAAAGGATGATGTTGTTCATGTTAACTTTCAAGTAGCTGATTGTTCTCACCGTTGAAACTCTTGTGAAACCAATTTGGATGTATTCAAAAGTAGTTTACAGATAGATTGATAAGCTTCTTATTCTAGAAAATTTGTTAATATAGATGACACTGGTAGCTTTAATGTATTCTCTTGTAAAATATTCAAATAGAAAATAATACCATTGAAATTAAATTAATTCAATTTGATGTTTATATTTGGTATGGATATTAAAAATGAGTATTATATCTTTTTATGTTAATTGGAGCAATTTAAATAGATTATAATTTATAGTTTAATTTTAAATAAATTATTAAAATAAACTAATTATAAATTGTGATCCCCAATATCATTTTCTATCCGTGGTTAAATGGATATAAAAAGGATTAATTTATTTATCAAAAATTAATTAAGCCTCGACAAACAATAATTTTAAAACTACAATATTGAACGCGTATATAACGTGAGGCTGATATAAATTGTTACTTGCATCTCAATAACAGTGCGAGGTTCCATTCTAATTGATCTTTTCCCTCATTTTCCAGCTTTACTACTCACTCCTATATCATGGCCAAAAATTAGGAGAGAATAGAAAGAAGTAGAGAGAAATGAAAAAGAAAAAGAAAAAAGAAAGAATGTCAAGCATTATTTTAAAAGGTGTGCGTGTAAGGCGAGATATTTTACATTGGTTCAGCAAGCGTAAGTCCCAAGTCGCGGGGCGTAAATTCCATAGATATTTAATTTTTAATATTTATAAAATAATTACAGTAAATATTTATAAACAGGTAAAATTACATAGAAAATGAAGAAAACTATAAATATGTGAATGTGAATGAAAAAAAAAATATATATAGATGTGGTCTATCCTCAGAAAAAACTAGTCAAAATAATCTATTGTACGCTACTTAGTCGAAAAGAAAAAGTTTTCTACATGGAGGAACAAAAAAGATGACTAACCTGCAATTTGAATTTTGAACTTGCTGCTATGAAGAAGAATGAAGTTTCTTTGTCTTTGTAAAAAAAAATTAAATATTTGTTGCTTTGGGAGATATATGCAGACTAGCGGAAAAGATAAAAAATTGGGAAAACTCATGAATTGGTGCTTCAATAATGAAAAAGGGATGGATTTTTAAATTTAATACATTTCAATTCCTTTTTAAAACTTTTGAGTAATTACCAAGCTGAATTTTGAGAATTTTGATATTATATGAAGGATTTATTCAACAAATTTATTTTAATTTAAAAGAATCTCTGGGGCTTACATCTCACTAAAAAAATGCGCCTCAAACGCCCGAGCGTACGCCCCGAATGCCTGAGCGTACGCCTCGAATTGCTGGGCGTACGCCTCTTGAGACTTTCACCCCACACCATTGTCACGGGATGTTTTGGGTGCGCCTCGCCCCGAAAACGTCTTTTAAAACATTGATGTCAAGTTATTATCGGTTCGGAAAATTGAGGAAAGAAAGATGACAGCACACTATGGGAAAGCTAAGTGTGATCTGTCTAAAGTTTGTGGTATTGTCGGTAAACTAACAGGTACGTTGTCAACATCGTCTATGTGTAATATCTAATGGACTCATTTACTCTGAATAGATCTCAAACAGTGTTTGGATATTGAGTAGGCTCATCTCATTGAAGGCCTTCTTCTGCCTTCTAGCTAGGCCTTGCAATTTGCAACCCTTCCTTATCCTCTCACCCCCCTCCCCTCCATTATTGGCTTTCAATTTTAACCCAATTCCTTTAATCAAATGTTCAAGTTGCTCCAATGCCTACTAATTTGACAGACAAAATTCTAAGAGGACTCATCTTCAAGAATATAAACGAGTAATCAAGACGTCAATACTCAAAGTACAACGAGTTCGAATCATTATGATTATATGACCATAAATATACAATTTCGTATAATCATTCTGTTTGACTTATGATACATAAGCCATATGACGAAAAGCAAAGACGCAGGATATAATAGATCGTAACATATCGGACCCTTTTTTCTCTTTTTTTTTTTTTCTTTTTTTTTTTCTGTTAGTTGTGTGGAAAAACAGCCGAAAAAACGAGAAAAAAAACACGAGTAGATGCAATTTACGTTAAGTTAGACTACTCTTTATCGAATAGCATGATCTTCTTATAGGCTTCAAAAGCTTAAGATTGAATGATCCAAAGACCAACTACAATTGTGAAGAATGCAGTGGGCCGATGGCTTCTTTACATCGTACGGTCATATTCTTCTGTTGGATCTCTAGGCTAGTTTCAATAAACGGATGGGCTATTAAGTCAAAACAGTTTTTTCAACTTAGAAATGTACAGAGAGAGGGCTGAAATTAAAATGTTGAAATTCAAAGACTGAAACTATAATCAGCCTTTTGGGTTGGTCTCTAACATCAACCCAAAACCAATTGGCATAAGGGCAACCACGCCTGAAAGTTATATTTTTTGTTTGGTTTCAAAAGTCATTCTGAAATAAACATGGGATAACCTCTACAATATATTGGGATGAAGTATCGGCTAAACAGAAGCAAATGGATTTGGCAGATTCGTAGGATATGTGTTTACCTCGTAACAATTAAACTTGTAATGTGGTTATAAGAATACATAATTGAATTCAATGTCAATTGATAAATAGCTAAGTAAATAAATGAATTAAATAATTGTAACATATCAAACCAGTGTAATCGTAAGTTATCAATCTCGGTTTGGGATAGACTCGAGATCAAATGTTAAGAACCACAAGATTAATAAAAACAATACGAACAAAATGGACAATAAGAGCAGTAGAGAATTAAGAGCGAGTAGAATAGCAGAGTGTTTGTATTTCTCAGTAAATGTGTATATGATTCCCTACAAATGAACAGGGTTCCTCTTTATATAGTAGAGGAATCCTAAATAAGGTATAACTCTACTTTCGGAAGTAAAATACATGATTGATATTAGGAACCGCTAATGGTTATGCCAATTCCGAATTTCTAGCCGAGATTGGTGGTCGATTGCAGATATCTTGTTATTTCATTACTTTGGTGCCGATTTAGCCTGATCTCGATCCCTCAGTCTCCTTGTTCTTCGAGCTCAAGCTTGCATCGATACTGGCTCACTCTAGAGGCAGACCCTTGAGCCCGTAAAATCGGGCGTGGTCGATTTTAACCGTATACAGATAGTCCCCGTGTTTCATAGAATGAAATGATAAGAAGTGATTTGAGCCTCGATTCCTTGATACCTCGATCATGACATCATCTCCATGACGTAAGCGATGGATGTGACCGAAACGTCCCTCTGGTTCAGTTTCCAAAAAACCATCAATGTGTGTCAGTCGTCGGTCGTCCACTAGTGATACCGAACCGTTGTTTTACCTATAAAAACCACCTCTTTAGTTGATTCAAACCTTACTTTACTTTGATCATAAACTCTTGAGTTCCCAATCCTTCTTATCTTTCTTTCATCGTGGCTTATTACGCCAATGTTGCTTTCGCCGGAGCCACTAGTTTTACACCTTCTTTCTACTTCCTTTACATACACAAAATGACAAAAACCTCCAAAACAGTGCTGCAAAAAGAGAAAGCTTCATCTTCTTCTTCCCGGCCGGCCGGCGATAAGACGCCGGTAGAACCTCCCCCCATGAATACGTTCTTGGCCCATGTGTCCTTAAAACCGACTTCAAAGTCGATAACCCCTCATCGGTGCGGGATCGATGCGAACATCTGTCGATGTACATGTGTTCGATTACCAAGGGCCACGTCGACGCCTTGAAGGAGGACTGCAAATGGGGTAAGGAGGTAGTGGTGCACATTCCTACACCCGAAGAGTGCATCACCACACACGTGAAGGGGTTCTTAAGTGTTTATACTTACCCCTTCACGTTGGGCCCCGTCAACGCTGTGATTATTGATTTCTGCAGGAGGTAAGAAGTTACCCTCGGTCAGCTCCACCCCTCTCTTTGGCGCATGGTGATCATGTTGCGCTTCTACTCCAACGAGGCCGAGGGGTTGGAGTTCACTCTGAACCATCTTATTCGGTTGTATAGGCCTCGACTCTATCGAGGGCATATTAGGCTTAACCGCCGAGATACAAAGGCTCTATTCTCGAACATCGACGAGGACAAAGATCGGGGCTGGAGGAGCCGAATCATACAGGTGAGGACCTGTGAAATAGTGTTGAAAGAAAAGATGTCGTTCCCTGAGGAGTGAAAATCCAAGCGTAAGTGAAGTTTTATTCTTTGATTCTATGCTTCTCTTCATTTTGCCTAACATTTCTTTTTAATCACGCAGTTGTCTGTTGGATGCCCGAGGTGGTGCCCGATTTTGAAGACTGGATCCAAAAGCTCTCCTCTACTTCGACTCGTGCTGAACGAGTGTGGAGGGATTTGGCCAAAGGCATGTGGGATGCCAAGAACCATGGTAAGGATCTCTTCTTACATATTCCGAAGCAATTACATGTTTATTTTCATTACTAATCTTTCTCCATGTAGGTCTGACCAAAGATGTCGTTCTGAGGCCTCCAAGTGAAGGTGGCGAAGCTAAGTCCCAGACTCCGAGGCCGGAAAAGGAGAAGAAGAGAAAGGATCTCCCGCAATCCGAGGTTTCCAAACCCAAACCTCTAAAGGTGAGGAGAAAGGCGGTCGGTCTCTCGGCGGATGCGGTCCAAAAATTGAGAGACCAGGATGAGGAAGAAGAAGAAGACACCTCGGCATTGATAGTTCTCCCCCGAAAGGCCATCGAGGTCACCTCACATTCTGAGCTGCTACCTGCTATAACCGAGCCTCACATTGAGGAGGCTTCAAAGAAGAGTTCGAGGGTGAACCCCAGGTCTCCTGAGGTCGAGATGTTTTCTCGATCATCGACTTTTACACCTGGAAGGGCTGGTTCTAAAACTCGAAAACTCGAACAGAGGGCCCCGAGTGATTCGCTCGGGGCCATGACAATAGGTCAATTTCCTTCAATGCCGGTCTTCTCTGAAGAGGCAATAAGGGAGGCCCAAAGGCTGAAGACCCTGGAAATCGGTGAAGGCTCTAGCGCTGGCGATCCTTTCCGGGATTTATTTGTGGGGGTCGATGATACCTCCGATATTACTGACGCTTCGATCCTCATGGCGGAAGCTCAACGTCTTTTTTCCAAGGTGAGTGCTAGTTTCTTTTTGATTATTCTTTGTCGCCTTTTTTCCAAAGTTATTCTTTTATAAATCTAACATGTGTTTTCTTCTTCGTGTTGGCCTCTGCCAAATTCCGAGCTGACCTTATCCAGTGTGAAGACGATCTTCTGAGGGTCTCGGAAGAGAGAAATGCCCTGAAGATTCTTTGTGGCCAGAAGGACGAGGTCATAAAGAAACTTCAAGAGGGCCAGGCCAAGGCTCATGAAGAGGAGGCCGAGTTAGACAAGCAGGTAACCTCCCTTCTGATAAAGTATGGAATCGACCTAACTGTGGAAGCTAACACTTCAATATCTCAACTACAACATAAGGTGGAGAAAATCGAGCTACTTCGGACAGAGGTCGATCAAGTCAGGACCGACTGCGATTAAGGGAAAGCTAGAATGGACCGCCTTGCTGCGGAAAAAGAGACAACTTTGGCCAAATTATCTTCGGCAGAGGGACAACTCCAAGACTTTAGAGAAAAAGGTTCGGCTCAAGACAAGAGGGTCGAAGAACTGGAAGCCGGGCTTGCTGAGGCCAAGGCGGATATCGAAAAAACCAAGGTCATGGCGGACAAGCCCATAGCCATGTACATGGTCGATGCCGAGCTGTCCAAACTCAGCTAAGGGAGGCTTCCGACTGGGAACAACGTCGGTCATCAGAAGGATCAAAGATACTAGGTGGCCTAGACCCATACAAACCGATCCTACTCAAAGAAATCCAAATATGACGTGCAAATATTATGGCACACATGGTCATAGGATCGAAGACTACAGACAGTTGAGGGAGAAAGTAGCTCGATTGTTCAACGAAGGACACCTTCGAGAATTCCTCAACGATCGAGCCAAAAATCACTTCAGGGAAAGAGACGCCAATAGAAAGAACGAACAAGAAGAACCTCAGCATGTTATTCACATGATCGCCAGAGGGGTCGACGACCCACAAGGACTTATATTCAAATGCACCAAAGTATCGATCACAAGAGAAAAACGGCCTCGAGACTATATGCCCGAAGGAACCATCTCGTTCAACGATGAGGAAGCATAAGGAATCTCTCAACCACACAACGACGCCTTGGTAATTTCTATTTTGATAAATAAAATTCAAGTTAAACGTGTTCTAGTGAATCTAGGTAGTTCAGCAAACATAATCAGATCGAGGATTGTAGAGCGGCTCAGCTTGCTAAACCAGATTGTACTTGCATCTCGAGTCCTAAACGGATTCAACATGGCTAGTAAAACAACAAAGGGGGAGATAATCCTACCAGTGAACGTGGTCGGGACCATCCAAGACACAAAATTTCATGTCATCGAAGGCGACATGAGATACAATGCACTGCTCGGAAGGCCCTGGATCCACAACATGAGGGCAGTACCATCGATCCTTCACCAAATGATGAAGTTCCCAACAATGGATTGTGTTAAAACTGTCTATGGGGAACATCACACTGCAAAGGAAATGTTTGCACTCGACGAAGTGAATCAATATCAGTGCCTTCAGAAAAGTCAAACACCAAAGATAAGCAAGCGGCCAAATAGCAATCACAGTCCCAAGCCTCGGCCGAATTGGATAAACAGGTAACCGAAGAAGAAGAAGAGGAATTTCTCATTCCTCAAACTTTTGTCGTTTTCGAAGAATCGGATGCAACCAAGTCAACGGTCGAAGAGCTAGAACATGTGATACTGATCGAGTATCTACCTGAACGAAAGGTATACCTGGGAACGGGGTTGACCACTGAACTCTAGAAAACACTTATTAAATTTCTTATTGATAACATGGATTGCTTTGCATGGTCCCATTTAGACATGACACGAATCCCACTCGAGATAACAACCCATCGGCTGATCCTGGATCCCAAGTTCAGACTGGTAAAGCAAAAGAGAAGACCTCAATCCGAGTTGAATCATTCCTTCATAAAGGAGGAGGTAACCAAACTTCTTAAAATAGGGTCCATTCGGGAAGTAAAATATCCCGAATGGTTAGCTAATGTAGTCATGGTCCCCAAAAGGGGAACACACTTAGAATGTGTGTAGATTATAAAGACTTGAATAAAGCATGTCCAAAAGACTATTTTCCCTTGTCTAACATTGATCGAATGATCGATGCCACGTCCACCGTACAATCAAATCCAGATGGACCCAATAGATTAGGAAAAGACTTCTTTTATCACTAAGTATGAGACTTATTGTTACAATGTAATGCCCTTCGGGCTAAAATAATGCGGGAGTTACATATCAACGCCTAATTAACAATATGTTCGAAGACAATTAGGTAAATTAATGGAAGTTTACATTGACGATATGTTAGTTAAGTCCCTGCGCGCAGAGGACCATTTGACTAATTTGCAGGAGACATTCGAAATCATGATGAGATACAACATGAAGCTTAACCCCGAAAAATGTGCTTTTGGGGTTGGCTCGGGCAAATTCCTCGGCTTCATGGTGTCAAATAAGGGAATCGAGATCAACCCCAATAAGATTAAGGCCATCGAGGACATCACCATCGTGGACAACATGAAAGCCTTTCAGAGGGTAACTGGACGGCTAGCCTCCCTAGGCCGATTTATTTCGAGGTCATCAGATCGAAGCCTCATGTTCTTTTCCTTACTCAAAAAGAAAAATTATTTTACATGGACGCCAGAATGTCAGCAAGCATTGGAGGAATTGAAACGATACCTATTGAACCCACCTTTTCTCCTCACTCCAAAGGCAGATGAGAAGCTATACATATACTTGACGGTGTCCGAGATAGTGGTGAGTGGTGTATTAGTTCGAGAAGAACAAGGTACGCAGCTTCCAGTCTATTATGTGAGTGGAACCTTAGCAGATGCTGAAACTAGGTATCCACACCTAGAAAATTGGCGCTAGCACTAATAAGCGCATCTAGAAAATTAAAGTCATATTTTCAGTGTCATCCCATATGTGTAATCACCACTTATCCCCTTCAAAATGTTTTGCACAAGCCCGAATTATCGGGTCGATTGGCCCAATGGGTCATCGAACTTGGCGGGTACGATATCGAATATCAACCTTGAACATCCATCAAGTCTCAAATATTAGCAGACTTCGTGGCAGACTTTTCGCCAACCCTCGTACCTGAAGTGGAAAAGGAATTGCTGCTTAAATCGGGTACGTTATCAGGGGTACGGACCCTCTTCACGGACGGAGCCTCGAATGTGAAAGGGTCCGGACTCGGTATTGTTTTGAAACCGCCTACGGGCAATGTTACTAGACAATTAATTAAAACCGCCAAATTGACTAACAACGAGACCGAGTATGAGGCTATGATTGCTGGTCTCGAACTAGTTAAAAGCTTGGGAGCTGAAGTTATTGAAGCTAAATGTGACTCCCTACTGGTAGTTAACCAGGTAAACGGAACCTTCAAAGTTCGAGAGGACAGGATGCAGAGGTACTTAGACAAATTTCAGGTCACCTTGCACCGCTTCAAAGAGTGGACTCTACAACATCTACCTCGAGAACAAAATACTGAGGCCGATGCACTTGCCAATTTAGGGTCATCGGTCGATGAAGATGAGATCAGCTAGGGGACTGTCATCCAACTCTCGAGATCTGTAATCGAGGAAGGGCATGCTGAAATTAATTCTACAAGCTTAACCTGGGACTGGAGAAACAAATACATCGAATACTTGAAGAACGGGAAGCTACCATCGGATCCCAAAGAATCGAGGACATTACGGACATAAGCTGCTCGATTCACATTAGACAAAGATGGAACGTTATACGAGAGAACGTTTGATGGTCCATTGACGGTATGCTTGGGACCGGAAGATACTGATTATGTTCTGCGAGAAATCCATGAAGGCACTTGTGGAAACCATTCTGGTGCCGAGTCACTAGTTCGAAAGGTCATCAGAGTAGGATATTATTGGGATAACATGGAAAAAGACTCTAAGGAGTTCGTTCGAAGGTGCGACAAATGTCAAAGGTTTGCGCCAATGATTCACCAGCCCGGTGAACAGCTTCACTCGGTCCTATCGCCATGGCCATTCATGAAATAGGGAATGGACATCGTCGGTCCTCTACCATCGACCCCAGGTAAAGCTAAGTTCATATTATTTATGACTGACTATTTCTCTAAATGGGTTGAAACACGAGCCTTCGAAAAAGTTAGAGAAAAAAAAGTGGTCGACTTCATATGGGATCACATCGCATGTCGATTCGGGATACCCGCGGAAATAGTATGTGATAATGGCAAGCAATTCGTCTGCAGCAAAGTAACAAAATTCCTTGAAGATCACAAAATAAAGAGAATATTGTCGACACCGTATCATCCTAGTGGGAACGGGAAAGCCGAATCAACTAACAAAACTATCATCCAAAACTTGAAGAAAAGGCTAAGCGAAGCTAAAGTGAAGTGGAGAGAAAAATTGCTCGAGGTTCTATGGGCGTATCGGACAACATCGAAGTCCAGTACCAGAGCAACTCCATTGTCCTTAGTATATGGCTCCGAGGCCTTGATAGTGGTCGAATTCGGGGAGCCCATCTCCAGATTTCGACACGCAACGGAGGAATCGAACCACGAAGCCATGAATTCCAGTCTCGAGTTGTTATATGAAAGAAGAGAAGCGACACTCATTCGAATGGCCGCAAAAAAGCAACGAATCGAGAGATATTACAATAGAAGAACCAATCTTCGACACTTCAAAGTCGGGGGCTTAGTATTAAGAAAAGTCACCATAAATACTCGACACCCTAATGAAGGGAAACTCGGTCCTAACTGGGAAGGACCCTATCAAATCCTCGACATAGCCGGGAAAGGATCTTACAAGCTCGGAACGATGAACTACGAGCCATTGTCGAGTAACTGGAATATATCACTCCTCAAGCGGTACTATTGCTAAGGTATGACTTTCTCTTTTTTATTTACTTAAATATTCGACACTAACTTATTGCAGGAATCCGATCCAAGATATCGAGACCTCAGGTTTGAAAGTACGCATTGCACTCTTTTTCCCTTAGACTGGTTTTTATCCCAAATGGGTTTTTCCGGCGAGGTTTTTAATGAGGCAACAACTATGTTCTACCTGATGATAATTCAATAGTATCCAAGGCTTCTTTTCGATCAACCTCGAATACTGGGGGACATCACCCTTGGATGTTATGTAAATGGGTCTCGATAGGAAAATTTTTATAATGGGCCAAACAGTCAAGTGAGCCGTGTCCATATAGATTATCGAGTTCCAATAACAAAATATGTACGCATGTATAAATAATACAAAGAAGCATCCTCTTTTCTCGAACATCTCACGTTTGAAGTAGAATTTCTACTATACGAGTCATATACTTACGATCTATTGTGCAAAACTAACACTTGAGAAAAATGGCTCAAGGGCCAAGTAAAGGAATACCCCAAACACTCGGGGACAACACACTTGATCTATTTAAGTTCGAAATCATAAAGACCTCGAAGAGGCACCCCTCGATATATAGGTCAAGGTCATCACACTCGGGGACTAACATTTCGAACAAGTTTGAAATGTTATCGGGAAACAAGTCCAAGAGACATACCCAAAGGCTACGTCCATATTAAATACTACGGTCACATAAAAGTCTACGGCCGAAATAATGCAGCTCGGAGACATCCGACTTCCGCCTAAATTAAAGGCCTTCAAATACTTTGAAAAACCGATTAAATAAGGCTACCCTCGGCAAAGCAAATAAAAAAGGGTTTTGATAAAGTCAGCCCTCGAATAATTTAAAGGCTTCGATAATATCAGCCTTTGATAAAACCTCAAGAGGTATCAAATTATCTTAAAACAAACGAGTTAAGAGAAAAGAGGTCTTCCGATCATTGGGCCCTCAAAAAACCCAATGGGTACAAAAAACACATGCTAAGGCATAAAGAGGCTGAATTGGCCCAAGTTAAGGAGCCTAAGGGCCGATCTAAAGAGCATAAGGGCTAATATTAAGAGCCTAAGGGCCGATCCAATAAGCCTAAGGTCTAATAAAATTAGAGTTCGAGACCCCGCTCTCTCTCGATTTGAACCCAAGGTTTCAGTTATTCCGAGCTCAAACAAATGTTAACTATAACTTGAAGATTCACCTAAAGGGAATACATAAGTGATCTCGAAACACTTAATAACCATTTGACGAAAACCTAAGGGTTCACTTTATCCTAAAACTCAAACTTAGTTATCAAAGATAGCTCATCGGTCAGTTTGATCGAGCCACCCCCAAGACAAGGTCTCAAACAATTTTACGGGCTCGGGGACTTGCCCTCGTAAAAACAAGAAGCTTAAGGGTTTATTTTGATCACGAGTTAAACTATAGCAATAAAAAATTTCAACGTTATCAATGAATGAAAAACATACGAAAGCACGAAAGAGAAATTTATAAAGGCATCAAAAGGAAATATTCTATTATACCAAAAACATGTATAAGGGGCCGGTCAAAGCCTTACAAAAGAAGAAAAGAAAAGAAGTTATAACCTAACTCGATCGAGGCTAGTCCCCTCGAGATCGGTTTCCTCCCGAGCAGCCTTACCAGGGGCATCTTCTTCAACAACCCCATCTCCGTCTTGTCCACTTTTGGACCCGCCTCGACTTCCCTTTGTGTCATCATCACCATCATCAGAAGAGGCAGTTGCATGTCTTCGGTCTTGAGCTCTTTGTCCTGAGCAATTTACTCGAAGAGGTCAAAACCTCGAACATGAATTTCCTCGAGGTCTTCCCTTCAGGGTTGGCACTTTTCAAAATTACTACGACACAATCCCCGATGCATCAACATTGAAATTATACTCTGATAATCGAGGTGATTTTTTGGGATCCACATATTTGTAGAATCAGTTTTACTCATGAGTCCCTAAGAGTTCTGCCCTCGATCTTGCCTTCGATCGTTCCGGGCGGAATTGCGTCCCGGACCATTATTCCTTCGATTTGAATATGGCTGGTACCGATCTTTATTCGGCCTTGATTCTCTCTCAATATCTCTCTGGATTTTACATGTCGACCGAATCAGATGTACTGAACCTGAGGGGGCTCTCAGTTGGTCGTCCTCAACCCTAATCTTCGACTGATATCAGTTGTGAACATCTGCCCAAGTCACAACCGGGTACTCTATAGAATCCTGCTTCAACTAGCATGATGCGATCGAACTCCGCTCGTTTAACCCTTGGGTGAAAGCTTGAACAACCCAATCGTCGGTAACTGGTGGTAATTCCATACGTTCCATTTGGAATCGAGATATGAATTCTCTTAACATCTCGTTATCCCTCTGCTTCACTTTGAAGAGGCCTGATTTTCTCATTGCAACCTTTATAGCACCAGCGTGTGCATTTACAAATGAATCCGCTAACATGGCAAACAAATCGATTGAATTCGGCGGCAAGTTGTGATACCAAATAATAGCTCCCTTTGACATGGTCTCCCCGAATTTCTTTAGCAATACAGACTCGATTTCGTCATCCTCCAAATCATTACTTTTTATGGCGCACGTACATGAAGTAACGTGCTTATTGAGGTCCTGTTGTATTTAGGTATATCTGGCATTCGGAACTTCTTAGGGATGGGCTTTGGAGCCGCACTCGAAGGGAATGGTTTTTACACAAACTTCTTGGAGTCCATTCCCTTCAAGATCGGTCGTGTCCCCGGTATCTGATCAACTCGAGAGTTATAAGTTTCCACCTTCTTGTCGTTGGCCTCAATTTTCTTTTCTCTCGATTTTATTCTCTTTGTAATCTCCTCGAGCATTCTCATTATAGCAGGGTCAGTTGTCGAAGTATTATCACCCGATCTTTTGACTCGGTACGGCGAGTAGCCTCTTGTTCGACCCTGTGCTGGTTTTGCAACTGAGCAATGGTATTTTGTTGGGCTTGCAACATTTCAAATATAACTTTGAGACTGACACCTACGTCTCCTCTGCCCTGAGTACCTCGATTGTCAATTCGACCCTCTCTGCATACGCTTCCATCGGGGTCCCCACCTAAATCCGCATTCAAAGAAACATGCGAACTGACATCGATTGGGTTGGCGGGCGGTGCTCCTCAGAGGTCAACCTGTGGCACCTCGATTCCTCGAGCGATAACATTCTCGTTCTCTCCGTGGAGCCTAAGACTGTTGTTACCATGCGTAGCTATGTTTTGTGAGTTTGACATGATTTAATCCTGAAAGCAAAATTCTTGACAAGAAACAAGTGTAAAATAGTATGTTATATCAGAATTAGCACTAAACAATCACTATTATTCTTAGTCCCGTGGTGGGGCCCAAATCATTTACCTCGAAATACGAGTAATAATTAAACTTGTAATGTGGTTATAAGGATACATGATCTAATTCAATGTCAATTGATAAATAGCTAAGTAAATAAATGAATTAAGTGATTGTAACATATCAAACCAATGTAATCGCAAGTTATCGACCTCAGTTTGGGATAAACTCGAGATCAAATGTTAATAACCATAAGATTGATAAGAACAATACGAACAAAATGGACAATAAGAGCAGTAGAGAATTAAGAGCGAGTAAAAGAGCAAAGTGTTTGTATTTCTCAGCAAATGCGTATAACCCTACAAATGAACATGGTTCATCTCTATATATAGTATGAGAATCCTAAATAAGGTACAACTCTAATTTCGAAAGTAAAATACATGATTGATATCAATATCCGTTAATGGTTCTGCCAATTCCGAGATTCTCGTCGAGATTGGTGGTCGATTGCGCATATCTCTTTATTCCTTTACTTTAGTGCCGATTTAGCGTGATCTCGATCCCTCAGTCTCTGTGTTCTTCCAGCTCGAGCTTGCATTGATACTGACTCACTCTCGAGGCAAACCCTTGAGCTAGTAAAATTAGGCGTGGTCGATTTTAACCGCATACAATATGAACGTAAGCTCTATAACATAGAAATTAGATCTATCTGAGAAAGCGATAGAACGACACAATTCAAGGAGAGGAATTGATTCTCTCTTGCTTTATGTGAGTAGTGAGAATTTAAATTAAATAGTATAATAATAATCAAAAGTACGAGACCAACTTAGGCCTCATTTGTTTTTTAAAGTTTAAGACGTCTGATTCTGAATACACATATGCATATCAAGATGTGTATTAAGATTAAGACATCTGAATCTTAATACACAACTGAATATTAAGATGTGTATTAAGATCAGAATACAAAATGATTAAGACTGTTTAATTTTTAACATCCAATATATAAGATTTATCTTTATTTGAAAATTAAGAAACATAAAATTCATATGAAATACTAATTAATATAATTTCTATCAACAAAATATATATTATTTTTAAAATATGATAGTTGTTGGCGGTGATGAATAACGTGTGAATGCCAACTAGAGGTGGTGGTTGGTGATAGTTTTGGTTGATGGTGGTGGTTCAGGGCAGTAGCTAGTGGTGATTGGTAATGGTGGCGATTATAATTGAGGAGGGTAGTGGTGGGTGGTGTTAGTTAATAATGGCGGGTGGTAGTGGTAGTTGTGTTGAGGAAGGTAATGGTAGGCGGTGGTCGGTTATAATGATGTTCAGTGCCGGCTATGGTTATTGATGGTGATGGGGTAGTTAGTTGTGGTAGTTGAGGTGAATAAGTGTTGATTGTGGTTGAGAATGATGGTGGCAGCAGTGGTGGAGATGGTGGATGGTGATTGTCATAATGGTGGCGGCTATGATTGATGATGATAGCGGTGTGGTGGTGGCGGTAACATGGTGGTATTTGATAATGGTAGGCGGTGGCGGCAGTTAATAATGAATATGAATGATAGCATCTTAATGAAATTAAATCTCTGTTATATATCTTAATCATACATACATATTCAGACCCATTAAGTGAGTGAAGTAAAAAAAACACACTTAATGATTAAGATCTGAATAATTAAAATTCATTAAAAACAAACGCACTCAACGCCTGAGATCTGAATGGTTATGAGCGAGACCCCCATTAAATGCAAACAAATGAGGCCCGAGTGTTTGGCCTTGATATTCTAATTAATTTTGTAAATGAGTTTCATACCATCACTATGAGTATAAACAATCAGTCAAATTTTAGGGGAGGGTAAATGTTATATTCCTCCGGTTCAGTTTAATTGATCTATTGGTTGTTTTCATTCGTAAAAATCACTTTCATAATATAGATAAGTTTTTCAATTATATCATATATCTCAAAAGTATTACGCTATATACCTCCAAATTTTCGCACATATTCTGAAACATACCATAATTTTCTAATTTGGACTACAATCCAACATGAATATACTATAATATTCCAATGAAGAATATAATATTCAAACCAAATATACCACAATATTCTAATTTGAAATGCAGAATTCACACTAAACATACCATATTATTTTAATAAAAAATACAATATTCAAACCAAATATGCCACAACATTCTAACTTGGTATGCATTATTCAAAGTAAGTATACCATAATATCTAATTTGGAATACAATATTCAAACCAAACATACGACACTATTCTAATTTAAAATACAATATTCAAATCAAACATACTATAATATTCTAATTTAGAATATGCAATGCCACAATATTCTTATTTGGACAATATTCAAACCAAATATACCGCAATACTCTAATTCGGAATGCAATATTCAAAGTAAATATACCACAATATTCTAATTTAAAAAATAGTATTCAAACCAAACATACTATATTATTCCAGTTTAGAATAAAATATTCTAATTTAGAATATAAAGTATTTTATTCTGGAATACAATAGGTATACATGGTCAAATAAATTTATAAAGTAGGTATACAAGAAAAAATAAATATTTTAATTGTATATGTGTTAACTGGTGTTTCCAATAGGTATAACTAGTAGATTTTCCTTAAGAAATTCATCTTTTAACATTAATTAACAACGAAGTTGAATATATTAATATGAGTGATCAATTAAAGTTTCTTTTCTTTTTGTGGAAGGTATGAAATATTTGACGCTATCTCAGAAGAGATATAAGTGATCAGTACTGTAATATAATAGAGAAGAAAATGTAGAGGGGAAGCGAAGTATGTGATTTGTGGGGATGACATGGGAACTGTTGAAACCAAGCAGAACAAGAAATCTCCTATTTGTGGGCAAAACATATTCACACTCTTTTAAGAAAATTCTGAAAGCGAAAACCCATAAGTCTAACAGCTATATTCAGGTGTCTGTTAGTGGCTTTTTGGCTTTTTCAGTGGATTCTTGCTGTTTTGGGTTCTTTCTTCTCTATCTTCTTATCTCTCCATTCTAATCCCCTCAAGTTACATTACCTCTCTTCTTTTGCTTTTTTCTTTTGCATTTTACTTGCTCTCCGACAATTATATTTTTTTTTTCCATATATACACTGCACCTACTATAGTTTAATACTAAGTTTAATGAGTAACATATCGCTATACTTACTATTTTGACATGTAACAAACCAGTTAACTTTTAAATAGTCAAGTATTTGATTTTTTTTAAAATCGTACAACAACAACAAGAACAATTATGTCTAAGTTTGGGATCAACTATATGAATCTTTAGGGTTTCGTTTCGTACATGGGTTAAGAATAATAATCCCGGAATAGAATTTGAGATTATATTTATCCCCTGTTTGGTTATAAATATTAGCTACTCCTGGAATAAGTTTTACACTAACAACATGTTTGGATTATTGTTACATATCGTTTCATAATGTATTGTATTATATTGTACTGCATTGTATTGTATTGTTCGATGAATATACCGTCTGGATAGATTGTATTATTTGTCGTCGTTTCATGATGTCACACACCAACAATATAAAAAATAAATTTGCAACATTACTAAGAAGAAATCAGATATATAATAGAATTATTATATAAAAAAAGTAGGTTTAAACATAAAATATGATTATTTGATAAGGAAGGGCAAGATGAGAGAAGAAAGCAAAGAAACACGCAATCGCACCAATTCCGTCATTCTATAAAGTGATACTTTTCGTCGTTACGTAACGATAAATTTAACGATACGATGCAACAAATTTTAAATAATAATCAAAACAAACATTACAATAAGAAACAACCATTCAAACAAGCTGTAAAATGGTGAGATTAACTATCTCATATAAAAGGAGGGATAGCTAATCTGATGGTTTATCTCACCATTGTACCAAACAACTCCACACTATTTATATCACTTAATTTTAAGTTCTTTTTTAAGAGTATATCACTGCGTCTTTTAGCTGTCTGAAATTGAAAGGGGCTTTGGCTCATGGAACGAGGAGAGTTGAGGTTCTTCCCTTTTCGGAGCTGCTTTCAATTCTTGATTTCCATTTGTTGAAGCTGCCTTCTGAAATACTCATCCTCCTTTTTGTCATTCCACGTTCCATCTCTTGGAATTACAGCACCATCACGAAAAAACATATCAGATAGAGGTTGACATTTGATTAAGTACTCATTCATTCACTCATCATTTTCATCCATCTGCTTTAAAACTCTTTACGCTTTTTCCTCACATCTCTATCGCTTCCATCTTTCCCTTTCTTGCTCTTTTTATTACTCTCTACTCTTATCTTTCACCATCAACATCCCCCCCAAACTCCTGGACAAAATTTAGCTGGTCCATATATACAAGACTACGAGGAGATAAACATTCTCTTTCAAGTCCAATCATTCCTTTTGTATTTTGAAATGGGTTGCACTCAGAATTTCACATGTCGTCAAACACTTCTCATTCTCATGATTTTAAGCTTTTCTCACCTAACATTCAAGGCTGAAGGTATACTTTCTTGGCCTCTGTTAACTAAACAGAGTTTTCTGCTCTGTCTTTATCTTTCTCACTTAACACGCACCTGAAATCTGACGTATTGTAGTCCAATTCTTTTAATTTTACAGGTAGAGTTTTGCATACAACTCACGGGCATGGCCAGGTAAAATTTGGACACTGTTTCGACGTCCTATGTTTCTTTTGTCTTCTGTTTTTGTTATGACTGCATATATAAGCAGTGTTTGATACTGATTTTCTTGGGTTTGTTTATGTTTGAATTGGTTAGACAGAGAGCGAAAAGAATGGGATTTTCAGATCACAAATTGGGTCGAGGCCACCTAGGTGTGAAAAAAGATGTGGTTCTTGTGGACATTGTGAAGCCATTCAGGTTCCAACAAATCCCCAAATAACAAATGGTAACAAGAACCATACCATAGCCAGCAGCAGTAGTATAGCCTATGCCAGAGACGATGACAACTCCAACTACAAGCCTATGAGTTGGAAATGCAAATGTGGAAATCTCATCTTCAACCCTTAAGATACATGCTCACTACAGTTCCCTTGTATATGAATGGTTGCTACTTTCTTGTTAGTTTTAAGTCGAGCTTTAATCCAAATAATCCCTTAAATTTGGGCGTAAGTCTATTTATGTCCTTATTGCATTACCTCCAAGCATATGATTCAAAAAAAAAAGTAAATCTTTTAAAACTAAGTACTATTTATTACGTGTCCAAGTAAATTGACAATCGTGATCAAGGTCTTCTTGTAATCTTAATTCAGAAAGTGTACCAGTTATATTAATTCAGTACTGTTCTTATTAGTAATTCAAAACTAGAAGCCGTATGAACCTTCCTACGATTCTGAAAAGTTTTTGTTATCATTTTTTACGAAAGAATATGAGGGAATCTCTTAAGCGTGTAAATATGAGGTACAAAATGACAGAAAGTAAATGTGAAAAATCCGTAGAGGTTACTAAAAGGGCATATGTAATAATTGACCTTACTCTGGTAACAGAATCAGGGCAGTAGAACTAAGAGTGTGCAGGTGAAAGATTTGGTTAAAACTGTTTACTGCTACTACTGAAAAGCAGAAAGCATCGGACGATCTGGCCGTATGTTTTATTTATTACTACTACTCCAGAATATTAATGTGGATTTTAGATGCCACCAGTTCTGACTTTAAATCAGATTCCAGATATATACAGTGCTAAAATATATATTAATCACATTACGTTTCTCCTATCTCTACACGCAAGCGTTAAGTTATGAAATGAAAACGGAAACAAAAAAATCACTGGTTTTCTAGCATTCAAAAAAAGCAGTCACATTTTTTTAGGCTGTGATCTGTTTTATTTATTTATTTTTGGAAGGCTGCGATCTCATTGTCTAAATAAGCAATTTTTGTTTCCTGCCCGAAGTAATTTGTATTACCATATTCTAGGACCTCATGCAAGCTAGCACTTGTCAAACATTGAATTGTTCGATACGGTATTTGAACCATTGCCAGGTAACCAAAAGCCAAGGCTCTGTTTACTGAGAATTAAAGAAAAAACTCAAATTCTGATTTAGGAACAATATGGCATAAGGTCTATCGGAATGTATTAATTTCATTCTAGTTCAAAATTGCCAAACTTTTCCTTTTTATTAAAGCAAGATTGAGATTTATAACTCTGACTTTTTTGTGAAGGTGTCCACCTGTCATGTTTTCCACCGAAGCACAATTATCTGAAGGCAGTCGTCATTTAATATAGTCAACTAACAAATTCTTTTAACCACAATTTTTTAAGAGTCATTTTCAGAAATTATTATTGTTTAGTGGCTATTAACCGCAGAATTTTTGTAAGTGGTATCGAATTTTGTAAGTGATATAGAAATAATATCAATTAGCGTGATACATTCCTAATATAACTCGACAAAATCAATTCTAACATGCCTCATTATCAACCCAATTAATTAGAATGATTTTTCAGTTGTATATAACTGTTGTATTTAATTTTTGTATTTGATGTGTTTCAATATTTTTTTACTGTTGCATTCATTAGATTCAATGTTTGTATTTACTGTATTCGCTATTTTATATTCAGTGTATACAAATGAATTTGTATTAACAGTATTTTAGTTATTCCTAATATATGTTATTAATGTTGTATTCAGTATATTTTATTGGTTGTATTCACTGTATTACTATTTGTACCAATGCCTTTTACTGTATTTCATTGTATTTTAAAATTTATGTATTCACTGTTTATATTATGTTCTATTTTAATGTTTGTATTCAATGTATTTCAATATTTATATCTTGTTTTCATGCATGAATACATGTGTATTCAGCTGTATTAGAAAAACACAAACCTTCAAAATACATAAATACATGCAAAAAATAATGTATTTATACAAAAATATAATGTATTTGAGTGAATTTGTACCAAATACAATGTGTTTGTATCATTGTATGTGATCAAATAGCAAATAAGGGAAGAAAGTTCTCCGGAGATGGCGTTTTTGGCCAAGCAAAATATTGTATATATTGTATTAAAACTTAAAATGGAGACGAACAAAACCCCGACCCTCAAATCTTCTCTGACGTAAAAACTATTGCAGTATTGTCACGATCAAAACCTAACATGTCGTGATGCCCCTACAGATGGTACTAGGCAAGCCGACCTTCCCAAAAAAATACTTCCAAACTAAATATAAAAGTAAGCTTTCCATATCAGGAATTTTCCATAAAATTAAGGTTGAACTCAAATTAGAAACAAAATGCGAAAAACGAGCCCCAAACATCTGGGTGTCACCAAGTCATGAGCGTCTAAGTATTAAAACTATTACAACCAAATGTCTAAATATCAGTACAAAACGGAGAGAAATGTAGAAGGAGTAACAAGGTCCTGCGGATGATGGCAGCTACCTTGCAGTCTCCGAAACTCAAACAAGCCTGGACTCAACGATCTCCGTGCTCAGACGCACTTGGATCTGCACATGTAGTGCTGGGAGTAGTATAACTACAACCGACTCAGCAAGTAACAAAAATAAATAAGGAATTGAGAATTAGTGACGAGCTATACGCAAAACAAATATCACGAAGTCCCCTTTTTATACTTTCTGCCCAGTGAAACCGCACATGTGGTCCACTTGCCTGTTTCTGCGACACCGCGCTTGCGAAATTTCCATCGCAGGTGCGGGACTCACTTAATATCCCAAGTTCAGCATCTGCGGCCAACCTCTCGCACCTGCGCTTGCGCACATGCGCGTCTCCCTCCGCTTCTGCAGAATTGGCCAAACTCCTCACTTCCGCATCTGCGACTCAGCCTCGCATCTGAGGGAGCGCAGAGCGACCACCCTCACGCACTTGCGATTCCAGCTCAGGTCCTATATGTTCGCATCTACAGCTCCCCAAGCGGTTCTGCGGCCTCACACCTGTGTCTCCCCCTACGCAGGTGCGATGAAACACCACCAGCAACAGTTCAACTGCATTTCCAAATTCCAAACCTCCCGTTAGCCATATGGAATAACCACGAGCCCCTAGGGACCTTAAACAAACATATCAACAAGTCATATATCAACATAAAAACTTAGTCGAGCCTTCGAATCACTCAAAACAAAATCAAAACACCAAATTTCCCTCGGATTCAAGCCTAAGAACTTCTAAACTTCGAAATTCCACAAACGACGCCGAAACTTACCAAACCATTTCCGAATGACCTCAAATTTTACACACACGTCACAATTGACACCAAAAACCTACTCCAAATTCCGAAAATCCATTACGACCCCGATATCAAATTTTCCATTGCCGACTAAAATTGCCAAATTTCCAACTTTCGCTAATTCAAGCCTAATTCTACTACGGACCTCCAAATCACATTCGACACGCGCTCCTAAGTCCAAAATCACCTAACGGAGCTAAAAGAACCATCAAAGTTCAAATCTGAGATCGTTTGTACACACGTCAACATCCGGTTGACTTTTCCAACTTAAGCTTCTAATTTAGAGACTAAGTGTCTCAGTTCACTCCGAAATATCTCCGAACCTGAACCAACCAGCCCGATACAATAAATACAACTGTAAAGCACAAAAGCAGCAAAAATGGGGGAAACAGAGCTATAACTCTCGAAACGATCGGCCGAGTCATTACATCCTCCCCCTTTTAAACAAATGTTCGTCCTCGAACGGGTCTAGAAACATACCTGGAGTATCAAATAAGTGTGGATATCTGCTCCGCATCTCCCGCTCGGTCTCCCAAGTGGAATCCTCCATAGGCTGACCTTTCCACTGCACCTTTACTGAAGCTATGTCCTTTAACCTCAACTTCCGAACCCGTTGACCCAAAATGGCCACCGGCTCCACATCATAAGTCATATCACCCTCCAATTGAACCGTGCTGAAGGCCAAAATATGGGACATATCTCCTTTATAATTCCAAAACACGGAAACATGAAACACGGGATTCACACTCGACAAGCTGGGTGGCAAGGCAAGCTTATAAGCCACCTCCCCTATCCTCTGAAGCACCTCAAAAGGTCCAATGAACCGGGGATCAACTTGCCCCTCTTCCCAAACCTCATAACACCCTTTATGGGTGATACCTTCAGCAAAACCTTCTCCCCAACCATGAAATACACATCACGAACCTTTTCGTCCGCATAACTCTTTTATCTAGATTGCGTCGTGCGAAGCTACTCCTGAATTAACTTCACCTTATCTAATGCATCCTGGACCAAGTCTGTACCCAAAAGCCTAGCCTCACCCGAGTCAAACCATCCTACCGTAGATCTACACCTCCTCCCATATAAAGCCTCGTACGGAGCCATATGAATGCTCGACAGATAACTGTTGTTATATGCAAACTCCACGAGCGGCAATAACTGGTCCCATGAAACTCCAAAGTCAATGACACAAGAGCGTAATATGTCCTCCAATATCTGAATAGTGCGCTCGGACCGTCCATCTTCCAGAGGGTGAAAGTCTGTGCTCAACTCAACTTGAGTAACCAACTCTCACTGCACTGCCCTCCAAAATTGCGATGTGAACTGAGTACCTCTATCTGAAATGATGGAAACTGGGACACCATGCAGGTGAACAATATCTCGGATATAAATCTCAGCCAACTGCTCTGAAGTGTAAGTAGTACCCACTGGAATGAAGTGTGCGGTCTTGGTCAGTCGATCCACAATAACCCAAATAACATCGAACTTCCTTGAAGTTCGTGGGAGTCCAACTATGAAATCCATGGTGATCAGCTTCCACTACCACTCTGGGATCTCTAACCTCTGAAGCAAGCAACTCGGTCTCTGATGCTCATATTTAACCTGCTGACAGCTGAGACACCGAGCCACAAACCCAACTATATACTTTTTCATCCGCCTCCAGTAATAGTGTTTTCTCAAATCCTGGTACATCTTCGCGACACCCGGATGGATGGAATACCAATAACTGTGGTCCTCCTCAAAAATCAACTCCCGGATCCCATCTACATTAGGCACACAAATCCGGCCCTGCATCCTCAAAACGCCGTCCTCACTAATAGTCGCATCCCTAGCATCACCTCGCCGAACCCTTTCCTGAAGAACGAGCAGGTAGGGTCATCATACTGACGCTCCCTGATACAGTCACAAAGAGAAGACCTGGAGACCACACAATCCAATACCCGAGTCGGTTCCAAAATATCCAATCTGACAAGTTGGCCCTCTAAGTCCTGAACATCCAATGCCAAGGGTCTCTCTACTGCTGGGGGATATGATAAACCCCCCAAACTCTCCGCCCGGTGACTCAAAGCATCAGCCACCACATTGGCCTTCCCTGGATGGTACGAAATAGTGATATCATAGTCCTTAAGAAGCTCTAACCATCTTCGCTAACGCAAGTTAATATCCTTCTGCTTAAACAAATGCTGCAATCTCCGGTGATCAGTATAGATCTCACAATGAACCCCATACAAATAATGCCGCCAAATCTTGAAGGCATGAACAATAGCTGCTAACTCAAGATCATGGACATGATAGTTCTCATGAGTCTTCAACTGGCGCGAGGCATAAGCAATCACCTTACCCTCATGCATCAAAAAACATCCAGTACCTTTCCTCGAGGCATCACAATACATGGTGTAAGAACCTGAAGCTGATGGCAGAAATAACACTATAGTTGTGGTCAAAGCAGTCTTGAGCTTCTGAAAGCGCTCCTCAAACTCATCCGACCACCTGAATGGGGCAACCTTTTGGGTCAATTTGGTCAAGGGTGATGCAATAGATGAAAATCCCTCCACAAAGCGACGATAATAGCCCGCCAAACAAGGAAAGTTCCTAATCTCCGTGGCTGAGGACGGTCTAGGCCAACTCTGCACCACCTCTATCTTCTTTGGATCCACCTGAATACCCTCACTGGACACCACGTGCCCCAAGAACGCCACCGAACCGAGCCAAAACTCACACTTGGAGAACTTTGCATAAAGTTGTTCCTCCCTCAATCTCTATAATACAATCCTCAAGTATTGAGCACGCTCCTCCTGGCTACGAGAGTACACCAGGATGTCATCAATGAATACAATAACGAATGAGTCCATATAGGGCTAGAATACACTGTTCATCAAATGCATGAACGCTGCTGGGGCATTGGTCAGCCCAAAAGACATCACCAAGAACTCATAATGGCCATATCGAGTCCTGAAAGATGTCTTAAGAATGTCCGAATCCCGAATCTTCAGCTGGTGATAACTGGACCTCAAATCAATCTTGGAGAACACCCTCGCTCCCTGAAGCTGGTCAAATAGATCATCAATACGAGGCAAATGATACTTATTCTTGGCCGTGACCTTGTTCAACTTCCTGTAATCAATGCACATCCTCATGGAACCATCTTTTTTCTTCACAAATAGAACTGGTGCACCCCAAGGTGACACACTAGGATGAATAAAACCCTTATTAGCGAGTTCTTAAAGTTGTTATTTCAACTCTTTCAACTCCGCCGATGCCATACGATATGGTGGGATAGAAATGGGCTGAGTGCCCGCCACCAAATCAATACCAAAATCAATATCCCTGTCAGGCGGCATGCCCGACAAGTTTGTAGGAAACACATCCAAAAAATCACATACTACCGGAACAGAATCAATGGCAGGAGTCTCTGCACTAACATCCCTCACAAAATCCAAATAGGAGAGAAAACCCTTCTCAACCACACGCTGAGATTTCAAAATGAAATCACCCTACTAGGTACATAGTCTATAGAACCACTCCACTCCACCCTCATAAATCCTGGCATCGCTAATGTCACGGTCTTAGCGTGACAATCTAGAACAACATGACACGGAGATAACTAATCCATACCCAATATAACATTGAAGTTGTGATGACCCAAAGGGTCATTTTATAAAATTAGATTTCGTTCCATGCTTAAAATCCATAAAAAGACTAAAATTAAATACCTCGATTTGCGTGCACAGTCCGGGCGTGAAACCGAAAAGTTTTTATGTGAAAATATGAGAAATAGTGATTTTTAGAGTTTAAATTTGGTAAAAGTTGACTTTGGTCAACATTTTGAGTAAACGGACTCAGATCTGTGTTCCGATGATCCCGGGAGGTCCACAGTAAAATATGGGACTCGGGCGTATGCCCATAAATGAATTCCGAGGTCCCAAGCCTTAGAAATCAATTTTTGAAAGAAATTATTTTGCTGAAATTAAAGAAAAGAAATAATGCTAAAAATCATTGATATCGGGTATGTATTTTGGTTCAGGAGCCTAGAACATCTTTGTTATGATATTTAGGGATTAACTGCGAAATTTGGTGAATAACAGAGTTCGTTTGACGTGATTCGGACATCCAGTTGAGAAATTATGAACTTTAAGAGTTTTGATGAAAATGATGAGTCTTCACCAAAATATGATCCCCTCTCCCGTTCTCCACTTATTTGATCATTGTCTTAACTGTTACATGTTCATTATTGTTTCTATGACTATTTGGCCTTGTTGAATTGTTGATAGTTATTATTGTGACTGTTTGGAAAGAGTATTGGTTGATTGAGTTGGTTCACTCGTGATATAAATATGGCTGGGAGGTTTGATATTGTTTTTATGGAATAAATGTGTATATATTTTGATACTCTTGTTGGTTTTATGGTTGAGAGGTTATTGATGAAGTCATGAGAAAAATGCAGCTTATTATTTATAATTGTTGAAACAAAAGTATTGTGAAAGGCTTGGAGTGTTTTGTGAAATTTTTGAATAAACTGATATGATATGTCTGGTGGGAGCGGGTTGCACGTCGCAACAAGGAGTGATAAGGGAGGATATTTACATTTATATTTTACTGATTTTTCAAGAAAAAGAGAATCAAAGTTTTGAAAAGAAAAAAATATTTATTTTACTACTCTTTGAATATTTTAGTACTATTTTTATTTAAAGTTAAAGTTTGGAACTCTGAAGAGATATTTGAGAATTGGTTATATATGAGTTATTTTATTTTAGTTGGTTGCAACACTTAATTATCTATCTGTTTAGATTTCTTTCTTGCTCATTATTTTTTGTTGTTAAAGATTATATTGTTGAAGCCCGACTTAGCCTCGTCACTACTTCGCCGAGGTTAGGCTCGACACTTACTCAATACATGGGGTCGGTTGTACTGATACTACACTCTGCACTCTTTTATGCAGGTCCAGGTACTGACCATCAGTAGAGATATTTAGAGCGGATATTCATTCATTTGGAGACACGAGGTATATCTGCCGGCGTTCGCAGATTCCGAGAGTCTTCCCTTTTTACATACACTGTTTTATATTATTCAGAACAGTTACACTATTTTTTTCAGTCATTATTTGTAGTATTCTTTAGTAGTTCGTGGATTGTGACACCAGACCCTGGGGTAGTCTTAAAGTTATTTATATAATTAGTTCGTGGTTTGTTTCATTTAGTTGGTTATTATTATTATTATTATTATTATTATTATTATTATTATTATTATTTTAATGTTGTTGGAAATTATTTTAGTTAAGTTCATTTTGAATTTATTTATTTATGACTAAGTAATTAATTAAGGAAATTAGTAACCGACTTCTAACATTGGCTTGCCTAGCAAGTGTGGTGTTAGGCGCCATCACGATCCCTAAGGTTGGGAATTTGGGTCGTGACAAGTTGGTATCAGAGCACTAGGTTTACTTAGGTCTCACAATCCACGAGCAAGCTTAGTATAGTCTGAAGGATCGATACGGAGACGTCTGTACTTATCTCTCAGAGGCTATTGAGTTAGGAAATAACTCCATTTTATTTCTATTCTATCGTGCGATTCTTGTATCTCAAATGCTGATTTGGATTCTTCTATTCTCTCGCAGATGGCGAGAACATGTGCTTCATCTTTCGTTGACCAGAATTCTTGACCTCCAGCAGTAGCAGCTCCTACTAAGGGCAGGGGCCGAGGCAGGGGCAGGGCTCAGCCCATTTCTCAGGCGGCAGCCACAGCTACGGAACCCTAGATTGAGATTAATGAGGGGGTTCCGACTCAGACTGTCCCAGCGGGACCAGCTCAGGTTCCCGAGGGGTTTATTGCTACCCTAGTTCTTCAGGATGCTTTGGTCTGCTTAGTGGGCCTTATGGAGAGTGTGGCTCAGACTGGCACCTTTCCTGTTGCAGCAGCCGTATCTCAAGATGGAGGAGGGGTCCCAACTCCTACTACCCACACTCCAGTTCATACTACTCCTCAAGTTCAGACTCAAATGGCCAATCCTATTAGGGTAATTCAGCCAGTTGCAGCAGTGCCGCCCGCTAATGGGGTAGCCATGTCATCGGATGCTTTGTGGAGACTTGACAGCTTCATTAAGCTATTCCCTGTCCATTTCAGTGGTGCTACTTCAGAGATCCCTCATGAATATATGGATAGTTGTCATGAGGTGTTGCGTAATATGGGTATTTTGGAGACCAATGGGGTCGATTTTCCATCTTTTCAGATGACTGGTTCCGCCAAGAAATGATGGAGAGATTATCTGTTGACTAGGCCAGCGGGATCACCAGCTCTGACTTGGGATCCGTTTTCCTATCTCTTTTTGGAGAAGTTCTTACCTGTCACTATTCGAGAGGATAAGCGTCATCAGTTTGAGCGACTACAACAGGGTAGCATGACTGTGACTTAGTATGAGACTCGTTTTGTGGATCTGGCTAGACATGCTATGCTTATATTGCCCACAGAGAGGGAGAGGGTCAGACGGTTTATGGATGGCCTTGCTCATCCCATCAGGTTGCAGATGGCCAAGGAGACAGGATCCGAGATTTCTCTTCAGGATGCAGCTAATATAGATAGGAAGGTTGAGTCAGTTCTTGGGATGGGAGGTGACGGGTCAAACAAGAGACCTCGTCATTCCGGTGTTTTAGGTGGTGCCTCATCTGGAGGCGGGACTTCGTTTAGCAGAGGCCATTCATCCAGGCCATTCCATTCAGCGTTACAGGTTTCACATGGTACTTCAGGGGGTCGTGGTTCTTATGCACCTCCTTCTGCTCAACCAGTCTACAATGCTCCTTCATATCCTATTAGAGCACCTCCTCTGTAGAGTTATTATCGTGGTCAGCCGGTTCGTCAGGGTCAGTCCTCATATCAAGAGGGATGTTTTGAGTGTGGTGAATATGGGCACGTTCGGAGAGTTTGTCTGAAATTTTTAAGTAGTCAACATCAGTACCAGGGTTATTGTGGCATAGTTCCGACACCAGCTGCAGTACCACCTGCCCAGCCAACAAGGGGTAGAGGTCAGGTAGTTAGGGGTAGAGGCCAGAATGTTAGAGGTGGAGGACAAATAGCTAGAGGAGGAGGTCAACCTGCTAGAGGTGGAGGACAGATAGCTAGAGGTGGAGGTCAGCCTGCTAGAGGTGGAGGTCCTCCTAGAGGTGTGGTTCAGGGTGGTGGGCCTCCGCCCTGACTATATGTTTTTCCAGCTAGACCTGAGGCAGAATCCTCTGACGCTGTTATTACAGGTATCATCTCAGTTTGTGATAGAGCTGCTTCCATTTTGTTTGATCCGGGGTCTACTTATTCGTATGTTTCATCCTATTTTGCCTCGTATTTGAATGTGCCCCGTTATCCCTTGAGTGTTCTTGTTTTTGTGTCTACACCGGTGGGGGATGCTATTGTGGTAGATCGATTATATCGTTCGTGCGTGGTAGTCATTAAGGGTCTTGAAACTAGTGTTGATCTTTTACTCCTAGGCATGGTTGACTTTGATATTATATTGGGCATGGATTGGTTGTTGCCCTATTATGCCATTTTAGACTGTCATGCCAAGACAATTACTCTAGCTTTACCGGGATTGCCTCAATTAGAATTGAAAGGGACTCCTAGTCGTTCTCCAAGCGGATAATTTCTTATGCTAAGGCTCATCGCATGGTGGAGAAAGGGTGTTTGGCTTATTTGGCTCATATTCGTGATTCTGATGCTGAGGTATCTTCTATAGAGTCAGTTCCTATCGTGCGTGAGTTTCCTGAGGTATTCCTGCAGACCTTCCGGGTATGCCGCCCGACATGGATATTGATTTCTGTATTGATGTGGCTCGGGGAACTCATCCCATTTCTATTTTTCCGTATCAGATGGCCCCACCAGAATTGAAAGAACAGTTGCAAGACTTGTTAGATAAGGGTTTTATCAGACCTAATGTCTCGCCTTAGGGTGCACCGATTTTGTTTGTAAAGAAGAAAGATGGGTCAATGAGAATGTGCATAGACTACCGGCAGCTGAATAAAGTTACTATCAAGAATAAATATCCATTGCCGAGGATTGATGACCTATTTGATCAGCTTCAGGGTACTTAAGTATTTTCGAAAATTGATTTGAGGTCAGGCTACCATCAGTTGAAGATTAGGGCGTCCGATATCCCTAAGACAGCCTTTCGTACGAGGTATGGGCACTATGAACTTTTGGTTATGTCGTTTGGGCTGACTAATGCTCTAGCGACCTTTATGGACTTAATGAATCAGGTTTTCAAGCCACATCTGGATTCTTTTGTGATCGTGTTCATTGATGACATTTTTATATACTCTCGCAGCCGGAAAGAGCATAAGCAGCATCTTCGTATAGCACTCCAGACTTTGAGGGATAATAAGTTGTATGCTAAGTTCTCTAAATATGAATTCTGGTTAGATTCCGTAGCCTTTTTGGGTCATATTGTATCAGCCGAGGGAATTCAGGTTGATCCTAAGAAGATAGAGGCAGTCAAGAACTGGCCTAGACCCACCACAGTCACGGAGATTAGGAGTTTCTTGGGTTCGGCCGGTTACTACCGTTGTTTTGTGGAGGGGTTTTCATCCATAGCAACCCCAATGACTAAATTGACTCAGAAAGTTGCCCCATTTACATGGTCAGATGAGTGCGAGGCGAGATTTCGGAAGCTCAAGACAGCCTTGACTTCGGCACCGGTGTTGGTGTTACCATCAGATTCGGGTTCTTTCACGGTGTATTATGATGCTTCTCGAGTTGGCCTTGGAGCAGTGTTGATGCAGGATCGCAGGGTGATTGCGTATGCGTCTCGTCAGTTGAAATTCCATGAGAAGAATTACTTTGTTCATGATTTAGAGTTGGCAGCTATTGTACATGCTTTGAAAATTTGGAGGCACTATCTTTATGGCGTGCCGTGTGAGATTTTTACTGACCATCGCAACCTCCAGTATTTATTCAAGCAGAAAAATCTAAATTTGAGGCAGCGAAGGTGGTTAGAGTTGTTAAAAGATTACGATGTCACTATATTGTATCACTCGGGGAAGGCCAATGTGGTGGCCGATGCACTGAGTAGAAAGGCGGTAAGTATGGGCAGCCTTGCGTATATTCCAGTTGGCGAGAGACAGTTGGCTTCAGACATTCAGACTTTGGCTAATCAGTTTGTGAGGTTGGATATTTCGCCCAGCAGTGTCTTAGCTTGCACTGTCGCTCGGTCTTCTCTAATTGATCGTATCCGAGAGCGACAAGATGATGACCCACATTTGGCGGTCCTTAGAGACACGGTTCGGCACGGTGATGCCAAGCAGGTTTTAGTTGGAGATGATGGCGTTTTGAGGATGTAGGGTAGGTTGTGTGTGCCTAATGTTGATGGCCTCCGTGAGTTGATTCTTGAGGAGGCTCATAGCTCCAAGTATTCTATTCACCCAGGTGCAGCAAAAATGTACCAAGATTTGAAATAACATTATTGGTGGAGGAGGATGAAAAAGGACATTGTGGCCTATGTGGCTCGTTGCTTAAATTGTCAGTAGGTAAAATGTGAGCATCAGAGACCTGGTGGTTTGCTTCAGCAGATAGAGATTCCTGAGTGGAAGTGGGAGTGTATCACTATGGACTTCGTTGTTGGGCTCCCACGGACTCAGAGGATGTTTGATGCGGTTTGGGTTATTGTGGATAGGCTGACTAAATTAGCACACTTCATTCTAGTGGCTAGTACGTATACTTCAGAGCGGTTGGCTGAGTTGTATATTCGGGAGATTGTTCGCCTTCATGGGGTGCCCGTGTCTATCATTTCTGATCGGGGTACGCAATTTACTTCGCACTTTTGGAGGGCAGTTCAGTGAGAGTTGGGTACCCGAGTGGAGTTGAGTACATCATTTCACCCTCAGACTGACGGGTAGTCCGAGCGTACCATTCAGATATTGGAGGACATGCTCCGCGCTTGTGTTATTGATTTTGGGGGTTCATGGGATCAATTCTTGCCATTAGCGGAGTTTGCTTATAAGAATAATTTTCAGTCGAGCATTCAGATGGCTCCTTATGAGGCGTTATATGGTAGACGTTGCAGATCGCCAGTTGGATGGTTCGAGCCAGGAGAGGCTCGGTTGTTGGGTACCAACTTGGTTCCGGAGGCCTTAGATAAGGTCAAGATTATGCAAGAAAGACTTCGTGCAGCTCAGTCTAGGTAAAAGAGTTATGCCGATCGTAAGGTTCGTGATGTAGCATTCATGGTTGGAGAGAGAGTATTGCTTCGCCCATGAAGGGTGTTATGAGGTTTAGGAAGAAGGGCAAGTTAAGCCCTAGGTATATCGGGCCGTTTGAGATTCTTGATAAGGTGGTCGAGGTAGCTTATAGACTTGCACTGCCTCCAGGGTTATCCTCAGTTCATCCGATATTCCATGTGTTTATGCTCCGAAAATATCATGGTGACCCGTCCCACGTGTTAGATTTCAGCTATGTCCAGTTGGACAAAGATTTGACTTATGAGGAGGAGCCAATGGCTATTTTAGGCCGGCATGTTCGCCAGTTGAGATCTAAGAGTTTTCCTTCAGTTCGAGTGCAGTGGAGAGGCCAGCGCATTGAGGCAGCTACTTGGGAGTCCGAGTTGGACATGCAGAGTAGATACCCACACTTGTTCGCCACTTCAGGTAATCTTCTATGTCCGTTCGAGGATGAACGTGTGTTTTAGAGGTGGAGATTGTGATGACCCAAGGGGTCATTTTATAAATTAGACTCTGTTCCATGCTTAAAAGCCATAAACAGACTAAAATTAAATACCTCAATTTGCGTGCGCAATCCGGGCGTGAAACCGAAAAGCTTTTATGTGAAAATATGAGAAATAGTGATTTTTAGAGTTTAAATTTGGTAAAAGTTGACTTTGGTCAACATTTTGAGTAAACGGACCCGGATCTGTGTTTCGACGATCCCGGGAGGTCCGCAGTAAAATATGGGACTCGGGGGTATGCCCGAAAATAAATTCCGAGGTCCCAAGCCTTAGAAATCAATTTTTGAAAGAAATTGTTTTGCTAAAATTAAAGAAAAAAATAATGCTAAAAATCATTGATACCGGGTCCGTATTTTGGTTTCGGAGCCTGGAACAACATTGTTATGATATTTAGGGATTAACTGTGAAATTTGGTGAAAAATGGAGTTCGTTTGACGTGATTCGGACATCCGGTTGAGAAATTATGAACTTTAACAGTTTTTGATGAAAATGATGAGTTTTGAGGTTTAATTAATAGATTTACATGTTATTTTCATGATTTTATCGCACGAGCAAGTCCGTATGATGTTTTTAGACTTGCGTGCATCATTTGTTCAGAGCCCCGAGGGCTCGGGTGAGTTTCGGGTAGGCCTCGGGGTGTTTTTGCACTTGAAAGAATTGCTGGTTTTAAGTTTTCTGGTGTCCAGGTAATTGCTCTTGGCGATCGCATAGGAAAATCCGCGATAGCACAGAGTAAAAATATAAGGCCCTGTGAGTACCCTGTGCGAACGCAGATCAGTGGTTGCGATCGCGGAGCACAACCTGGCCAAGCTGTGCGATCGCACCTCCTTCAGTGCAAACGCACTGAGCAAAATCAAGCCTGGAGGAGGGGAGGTCAAATACCCTGTGCGATCGCACCCCTCTCCCTGCGATAGCACTAACCAAAAAATCCCTTACACTGTGTGATCGCACCTCTTTATCCGCGATCTCACAGTTGCCCAACCCAGCTATTATAAATACCTTCTAAAAATCGGGCAGACCTTCGTCTTCACCAAAATTATGAGTTTTCACCCCTAAACACGATTTTCTTCCACAATCTTCATCCCCAAGTCATAGGTAATCAATTCTAAACTTTGTTCTTTCAATTCCTTATTATTTTGCATCACTTTTAAAGCAAAAACAAAGAATTTTCATGGTAAAAATCTAGGATTTGGGTAAACTTAGGGAGTTTTGTAAAAATCGAATTTTTATATCAAATTAAGGTCGGATTTCAAAACTAATAGCATATTTGGGTTCGTGGGTGAATGGGAAACGTAATTTGGTCTGAATCCCGAGTTTAGACCAAGCGGGCCCCAGGGTCAGGTTTTCACTTCTTTTTTTTTTTAGAAAACTTTGGAAAAATTATATTTTCAATAAAGTTAGTTCCTTTAGCATTAGTTAATGATATTAAATTAATTGTGATTAGATTCGAGCAATTTTAGAGATGAATTCGAGAGGAAAAGCAATAATTGAGCAGTGAGTGGCCTGCGGAATTGAGGTAAGTGTTTGGCCTAACTTTAGCTTGAGGGAATAGGACCCCGCACTTATTTGTTTTGTGAATTTCATGGGCGTGGTGTATAGGTGTGGTGACGAGTATCTATGCACCACCCAAAGTGTTTGCTAAAATATGATCCCCTTTCCCGTTCTCCACTTATTTGATTATTGTCTTAACTGTTACATGTTCATTATTGTTTCTATGACTATTTGGCCTTGTTGAATTGTTGTTAGTTATTGTTGTGACTGTTTGGAAAGAGTATTGGTTGTTTGAGTTGGTTCCCTCGTGATATAAATATGGCTGAGAGGTTTGATATTGTTTTTATGGAATAAATGTGTATATATTTTGATATTCTTGTTGGTTTCATGGTTGAGAGGTTATTGATGAAGTCATGAGAAAAATGCAATTTATTATTTATAATTCTTGAAACAAAAGTATTGTGAAAGGCTTGGCCGGTTTTATGAAAATTTTGAATAAACTGATATGATATGTCTGGTGGGAACGGGTTGCACGCCGCAACAAGGAGTGATAAGGGAGGACAGGTGGGATCGGGTTGCCGCCGCAACATGAGTAATAAGGGAGATATTTCAGGGAGGAGCAATAAGGGAGGACAGGTGGGAGCGGGTTGCACGCCGCAACAAGGAGTGATAAGGGAGGATATTTACATTTATATTTTACTGATTTTTCGAGAAAAAGAGAATCAAAGTTTTGAAAAGCAAATAATGTTTATTTTACTACTTTTTGAATATTTTAGTACTATTTTTATTTAAAGTTAAAGTTTGGAACTCTGAAGAGATATTTGAGAATTGGTTATAGCTGAGTTATTTTATTTTACTTGGTTGCAACACTTAATTATCTATTTGTTTAGATTTCTTTCTTGCTCATTATTTATTGTTGTTAAAGATTATATTGTTGAAGTCCGACTTAGCCTCGTCACTACTTCGCCGAGGTTAGGCTCGGCACTTACTCAGTACATGGGGTCGGTTGTACTGATACTACACTCTGCACTCTTTTGTGCAGATCCAGGTATTGACCATCAGTAGAGATATTTAGAGCGGATATTCATTCATTTGGAGACACGAGGTACATCTGCCGGCGTTCGCAGATTCCGAGGGTCTTCCCCTAATTTTACATACACTGTTTTATATTATTCAGTACAGTTACACTATTTCTTTCAGCCATTATTTGTAGTATTCTTTAGTAGTTCGCGGATAGTGACACCAGACCCTGGGGTAGTCTTAGAGTTATTTATATAATTAGTTCGTGGTTCGTTTCATTTAGTTGGTTATTATTATTATTATTATTTTATTTTAATGTTATTGGGAATTATTTTAGTTAAGTTCATTTTGAATTTATTTATTTATGCCTAAGTAATTAATTAAGGAAATTAGTAATCGACTTCTAACATTGGCTTGCCTAGCAAGTGTGGTGTTAGGCGCCATCACGACCCCTAAGGTTGGAAATTATTGTCGTGCCAGAATTCAACCATACTGAGCAGCAAAAGGTCCACTCGGGTCTCCAGACCCCCAATAGTCATCACACATGGCCGATATATGCGGTCCACAACAATAGTATCGCCCACACGAGTAGATACATGAACAAATGAAACTAAAGACTCACGCATATCCATAAAATGAGAGAAACTACGAGGAAACATATGAATACGTGGAACCAGGGTCAAATAGTACAAAGGCATCTCTGTGACAAACTGAGTCAATACATGTAATCACAGAATCTGAACAATAGTATCTGTCTGGCAAGGAGGGCATAGAAATGGGCCTGGCCACCCCCTGATCTGCCTCCCTCTCGGGCGACCCCTAGCTGACTGAGCTTCACCCCTAGCTGGCTGGGCGGGTGGTGGATGAGCTGGTGCTAGTGCCATCGGTCGAGTACTCTATTGTGGAGTACCACCCAATAACATAGGGAAATCTCTCATAAATTGGCCAAAATCTCCGCACTTGAAACAACCCCTCCTCCGACGAAATTGCTGCTCATGATGCCCAGAAGAACTACCAGGGGATACCTTAGCGCACGGGGCATGATGAAAACGCTGTGCTGGTAGTGCACTGAATGATGACTGGCCCTGCTGATGACTGTGGAAACCATGGCCAGATGATGCACCAAGGTGAAATGGCCGAGCTATCTAAGCCTGTCTGAAATAACGACCTCTATCGTGTTGGAATTAACCCCCAGAAGGAGCACTGTTGAATTCACCCTGACCACGAGGTCTCTTGGCCTTACTCTCAACCTTCTCCTGACCGCGAACCATCTCAATCTGCCGAGCAATGTCGGCAACCTCATCAAAGATAACACCAGACACCATTGTTATGGTTATAAGCAACCGTATCCAAAAAGTAAGACCATCTATAAACCTCATGATCCTCTCCCTGTCTGTGGGAACCAAACAGATAGCATTATGGGCCAACTCCGAGAATCGCATCTACAGACATATCACCCTGGCGAAGCTGCTCAAACTGTCTGCGCAACTCCCCTCTGCGGGACTGAGGCATGAACTTCTCCAAAAAGACCATGGAGAACTGCTACCAAGTAAGGGGTGCTGGGCCAACAGGCCTACGCCTCTCGTAAGTCTCCCACCATCTAAGTGCAACCCCAAAAAACTGAACAATAGTGAATGAGACCCCACAAGTCTCCGGATTACCATCTGTATGGAGTATCCTCTGACACCTGTCCAAGAAGTCCTGGGCATCCTCTCTCTCCGTGCCACTGAAAGGTGGAGGCTAGAGTCCCCCAAACCTTTCCAACCTACGCTGATCATCCTCAGGCATAGCAGGAACACATAATCCTGAGCAGCTGCAACCGACTGGGCTGGTGGTGCCCCCAGTGTCTGGAGTCACTATACAACCTGCTCAGGTGTGCGGGCGACGGGAGTCTGAGTGCCCCCCCCCCCCCCCCCCCCCCCCCCCCCCCCCCCCCCCCCCCCCCCCCCCCCCCCCCCCCCCCCCCCCCCCCCCCCCCCCCCCCCCCCCCGACCTAAGAAGTGGATGCGACCGTCGAAATAGAGACCGCCTGAGCAAGACCATCACATACTGTCAGAATCTAAGCTAAGGCCTCGTGAAGGCCCGGAATCACGATGGGAACAAGTGGCGCCTTGTCACGGAAAAAACCTAACCATGGTCGTGATGGTATCTATCGTGTTACAAGGTAAGCCTATTTCACAAACTATTACTACCAAATCAATTAATAAAACATTTCCAACCTTTAAATTTTCATAAACTAAATCAACTCCAAATATAATTAATATAAAGTATGGAAAGGAGCCCCAAACATCGGGGTGTCACTAAGTCATGAGCGTCTAAAACTATGAACTAAGATATATAAACTGTCTAACTGTCCAAAAGAAGAAATGACAAAAAGAGTAACAAGGTCCTGCGGACGCTAGACGCTACCTTGCAGTCTCCAAATATAGCCGGCCTGGACTCAACGATCGTCGCGCTCTAACTCACCTGGATTTGCACATAAAGTGCAGGGTGTAGTATGAGTACAACAAACTCAGTAGTAACATAATAACTAAGTAACTGAGTAGTACCGACGAGCTAAGCAGAATAGTCCAATTATTTATTTTCACAATTTACAGTAAACATGAATAAACAGGTAAATTCCATAAAACCAACAAATGACACAACGAAATTAACAGGTAAATTCAGCAACATCAAACGTAAATGCAACCTCACAGCAATGTCACTCCATCACTCAACACTCATCACTCAATACTCAATAGGTACCTGCGCTCACTTGGGGTGTGTACAGACTCCGGAGGGGCTCCCAAATCCTAAGCTCTATGCACGGACAACTCACGTGTTGCACGAATAACTCATGTGCCATAATATTAATACCTGGATCCGCACGGTCAAATCACGTTATACGCGGACAACTCACACGCTATGGTATCAATACCTTATCATATCAAATATCTCACAACAGGCCCTCGGCCTCACTCAGATATGAATCTCTCTAGCCTCACCATTATCAACAAATAAGGGGACACATCCCACATCAAGTATCACAACATATCAACAAAATAATAGAGACTGAGGTAAATATGTACAATAATTTCTATGACTGAGTGTAAATAATGTGAGCATGAATAAATCTTAAGCATGATCTCTAACGTGAAGGCAGACAAGTTCAACAACAGGTAAATACATAAACATAGATAATGGCTATTAGGCCTCAAGCCTCATAGGACGGACCAAGTCTCAAGCCCTCGAGGTGTACACCCACACGCCCGTCACCTAGCGTGGGTATCACCTCCAAACAATCAAGTGATATCAATTATCCGGGTTTATACCCTCAAAGCCAGAGTTAAAACTGTTACTTACCTCAACAACGTAAAATCCTATTCAAGGATGCCCTAGTCTCAGGACTCGGTCTCCAAAAGCTCTGAATCTAACCATAATCAGATTAATACCATCAACATGTGCTAAAGAATCGAATTCCACAATAAAAACTATAAAATATGCAAAAAATCCAAAATCGACCAAAATACGGCCCCCGGGCCCACGTCTTGAAACCAGTCAAATATGGCAGAATAATAAACCTCGTCCTCTCCCGAGTCTAACCATATAAAATTTATCAAAATCGGACTTCGTTTGGTCCCACACTTCCTCACTTAAAACTCTCCAAAACTCAAGCCCTAACTCCCCAAATAGTGGAAAAACATCATAAACGCGTGTAAATAAACCCAAACGACTTACCTCAGTGATGCCTCTTGATTCTCCCTTGAGAACACTGCCCTAGCTCAAAGACCCGTTCAACAATAGTGGAAAAAGGGCAAAAATTTGCGAAGTTCAACTTATATAGGTTCTGCCTTAGAGATTCTGCACCTGCGAACCCTTACTCGCATCTGCGGTCCTAGGTGCGCACCTGCGAAAATCACTTAAATGCCAAGCTTCTCATCTGCGCAACCTCCTTCGCACCTGCGGGCTCGCAGGTGCGACACTCCTTCCGCACCTGCGCCAAATGCCCAGGACTTTATTTTCCGCATCTGTGACATGCCATCAGCACCTGCGGCTCCCCATCCGCAGGTGCGGCCACACCAGTAGCCTTACACCAGCAGCTTCCAGCTGCATTTTCCAACTTCCAAACTTCTCGTTAACCATACGAAATTATCCTGAGCCCTTCGAGACCTAAACCAATAATTCAAACAAGTCATATATCACTACCCAAACTTAGTCGAACCTTCGGAATACCCAAAACAACACCAAAACATTAATTCAAGCCTAAGAACTTCTAAATTTCCAAAATTTGCCAATGACGCCAAAACCCATCAAACCACGTCTGAATGACCTCAAATGTTGCACACATGTCATAAGTGACACTACGACACTATTCCAACTTTCGAAATTCCATTTCGACCCCGATACCTAATTTTCCACTGCCAACCAAAATTGTCAAATTTCTAACTTTTGCCAATTCAAGCCTAATTCTATCACAGACCACCAAATTACATTCCCGACACACTCCTAAGTCTAAAATCACCCTACGAAGCTAATTGAATTATAAAAATCCAAAATCTGAATTCGTTTACTCATAAGTCAACTTGTGGTTGACTTATCCAACTTAGCTTTCTAACTAAGACACTAAGTGTTCATTTCACTCCAAAACTATTCAGAACCCAAACCTACCAACTCGATACAACTAAACATATCTAAACAACACATAAAGAAACAGAAATGGGGGAAACATGCTATAACTCTCATGATGAACGACCGGGTCGTTACATGCCTGAGATAGTTCCGCTGGAGCATCCATAACTGGTACCTAGTCTTGGTCTGGAGCACCAACTGTTGTGCAGGTTGCACCTATGCCCCTACCACAACCTCTACTGTGGCCTGGTCCCCTTGTGGCCCTGGCTGGTGGTACTGGTGATTGACCCTCTTGACCTGTGAGAGAATGAAATAACAGATGTTTAGTTACCATAATAAATAGATTCTCACGAAATACAAGAGCGTGATGCTTTTCCTAAGGTTCTGCAGCCTCTTGAAGATAAGTACATACGTCTCTGTACCGATCCGCAAGACTCTACTAACCCGCTCATGACTCGTGATACCTATGTAAGCTAGGCTCTAATACAAACTTATCACGACCCAAAACCTAACATGTCTTGATGGCTCCTATCAATGGTACTAGGCAAGCCGACCTTCCCAAAAAAATACTTCCAAATTAAATATAAAAGTAATGTAAAGCTTTCTCTATGAGGAATTTTCCATAAAATCAAGGTTGAACTCAAATTAAAAATAAAGTGCGGAAAACGAGCCCCAAACATCGTGGTGTCACCAATTCATGAGCGTCTAAGTATTAAAAATATTACAACCAAATATCTAAATATCAGTACAAAACAGAAAGAAATGTAGAAGGAGTAACAAGGTCCTGCGGACATACCTAGACTCAATAGTCTCCGTGCTCAAACACACCTGGATCTGCACATGTAGTGTAGGGTGTAGTATGAGTACAACCGATTTAGCAAGTAACATAAATAAATAAGTAATTGAGAAGTAGTGACGAGCTATACAAAACAGTTTAGTTGATAAATTTCACAGTTAAGAGTAAACATGAGTAAAATCAGTTGCATAATTGCTAATTCCAGCAAAAAAAATATCAGCTAAATGCAGAAACAAAGTGAAACAGATGAAACCTCACAGGTACTATTACTAAAGCCCTCAATAACTCGACACTCGACTCTCAGCCCTCAATACACACGCTCAATAGGTGCCTGCGCTCACTGGGGGTGTTCAGACTCCGAAGGCGCTTCTACATCCCAAGCGCTATAATCTGCACGGACAACTCACGTGCTATAATATCATATCAAGGCCCGCACGGACAACTCACATGCAACATATCACGTCAGAATCCGCACAGACAACTCACGTGCTAAGGTATAATACCTCACAAACAAGTCCTCGACCTCACTCAGTCATGAATCTCTCTAGTCTCAAAGCTCTTCATAAAGAAATGAAAACCATCCCAAATCAAAGTATTACAGTGTATCAGTAGGGAGATAACAGAGACTGAGGTATACATGTACATGAATCACTATGATTGAATATAACTACCATGAGTAGGTATATAGCCTAAGCATGATTTCTAACATGAAAGGCAGTCAAATTCCTAGCATACAAGAATGCACATAAACACAAATAAAGGTTATTAGACTTCATAGTCTCACGGGACAGACCAAGTCTCAATCCCTCATGGCTCACACCCACACGACTGTCACCTAGCATGGGTGCCATCTCCAAGCAGTCACATTATGCCAAACTCCAGGTTTCATACCCTCAAAACAAGATTTAAAACTGTTACTTACCTCAATCGCGTAGAAATCCTACTTCGGAATGCCCTTTCCTCTCGAATTGGTCTCCAAATGCCCCGAATGTAGACACAAGCAATACAATACAATACAATCAATATGAGCTAAAGGAATAAATTGCACAAGGAGACACCAAATTATAAGCCAAATCCCTATATTCACTCAAACCTGGTCCCCGAGCCCACGTCTCGAAATGCAACAAAAGTCACAAAACCCGAAATCCCATTCAATCACGAGTCTACCCATACAAAATTCATCAGAATCCGACCTTGTTTGGTCCCTCAAATCCCCAAATTACTCTCTCTAAAATCCCAAGCCCTAACCCCTTATTTCACTTCAAAACATCCTACTCATTAGGTGGGAAGTCAATGGGAAAACACCATAGCTAATGATAATAGAGCTCAAGTAACTTACCTCAATGAATATCCTTGAATCCCATTCAAAACTCACTTCAAAAGCTGCAAAGTCCGAGTTTAAAATGGTGGAAATGACCAAAAATCATGAAGTCACCTTTTTATACTTTCTGCCCAGTGAAACCGCACCTGCGGTCCACTTGCCCACTTCTGCGACACCGCACCTGCGGAATTTCCATCGCAGGTGCAGGACTCACTTAATATCCCAGGTTCAGCATCTGCGGCCAACCTCTCGCACATGCGATTGCGCACCAGCGCATCTTCCTCCGCTTCTGCGGAATTGGCCAAACTCCTCACTTCCGCATTTGCGACTCAGCCTTGCATCTGCGGGCTCGCAGATGCGACCACCCTCACGCACCCGCGGTTCTAGCCCAGGTCCTCTATTTCCGCATCTACGACTCCCCAAGCTCTTCTACAGCCTCGCACCTGCATCTCCCCCCTGCAGGTGCGGAGAAACACCAACAGTAGCAGTTCAGCTGCATTTCCAAATTCCAAACCTCCTCTTAGACATTCGGAATCACCCCGAGCCCCTCTAGACCTCAACCAAACATACCAACAAGTCATATATCAACATACAAACTTAGTCAAGCCTTCGAATCACCCAAAACAACACCAAATTACCCTCAGATTCAAGCCGAAGAACTTCTAAACTTCCAAATTCCGCAAACGACGCTGAAACCTACCAAACCACACCCGAATAACCTCAAATTTTACACGCACGTCACAATTGATACCACGAACCTACTCCAAATTCTGAAAATCCATTCCGACCCCGATATCAAATTTTCCAGTGCCGGTCAAAATCGCCAAATTTCCAACTTTCGCCAATTCAAGCGTAATTCTACTACGGACCTCCAAATCACATTCTGAACGCGCTCCTAAGTCCAAAATCACCTAACAGAGCTAACGGAACCATCAAAATTCAAATATGAGGCCGTTTACATACAAGTCAACATACGGTTGACTTTTCCAACTTAAGCTTCTAATTTAGAGACTAAGTGTCTCAATTCACTCCGAAATCACTCCGGACCCGAACCAACCAACTCGATACGATAAAATACAGCTGTAAAGCATAAAAGCATTAGAAATGGGGGAAACGAGGCTATTACTCTCGAAACGACCGGCTGGATCGTTAGAATTTTCTATGTTTTATTTGGTTGTTAATTATTTTATATGGTTTAAAAATATAAATTGTATATGTAGACTTCCATGTCATACTTCCCCATCGGAAAGTTTGATAATTCTGGTTGAATGACCATTTGCGTGCAATACGAAGGGTTGAGAAACTTTTCTATAAACGAAAGAAAAATAACTTGTTCGTAATTTTAGATAGTTGGATGACCATCTCAATATGGACTAGTAAATCATTGTAAGTAACTTTTCCAATTAAACAACAATGTTATACCAACTAAAATATGGGGAACTAAATCTGCTATAATTCTAAACATTTATTTTTGCTTTACCCTAACAAGCCTTACTCCCAATGGCAGAGCTAGAAGCTCTGACATGAGTCTAGCTCTGGCAGTAGTTTTGTTAGGATTCAGAATTCCCACCCTCGAAACCGTGATGACGCCTAACATTTTACTTGCTAGGGAAGCCAATGTTAGAAATTATTTTTAGCCATTTTAACAATTCAAATTAAATGATAACCAAGAAAATAAATAAACTGAAATAGAGTGAGTAAACCAAAATAACAACGATATCTAGATACAATCCCAGAACTGGTGTCACAAGTACACGAGCGACTAGAATACTACAAACAATAGTTTGAAGAATTTATAACTGTCTGAAATGAAATAAATCGCTAGAGTAATGTAGAAGGGGACTTCAAGGCTACGAACGTCGTGCAACTGTACTTCAAGTTTTCGTCAAGCACCGGATCCAAGAAATCTACTGGCTGCTGGTAGGATCGACTCCAAAATCTGCACAAGAAATGCAGAGTGTAGTATGAGTACAACCGACCCCATGTAATCTGTAAGTGTCGAGCCTAACCTCAACGAAGTAGTGAGGAGGCTAAGGCGGGTCACTTAAAATAACTTGTACGCAGTATAATAATAATAACAACAACAACAACAACAACAATAACAACAACAATAACAACAACAACAATAATAACAAGAATAACAACAACAACAATAATAATAATAATAATAATAATAATAATAATAATAACAATAATAATAACAATAATAATAACAATAACAATAACAATAACAATAACAATAACAATAACAATAACAATAACAATAACAATAACAATAACAATAACAATAATAATAATAACAATAATAATAACAATAATAATAACAACAATAATAACAACAATAATAATAATAATAATAATAATAATAATAATAATAATAATAATAATAATAATAATAATAATAATAATAATAATAATAATAATAATAATAATAATAATAATAATAATAATAATAATAATAATAATAATAATAATAATAATAATAATAATAATAATAATAATAATAATAATAATAATAATAATAATAATAATAATAATAATAATAATAATAATAATAATAATAATAATAATAATAATAATAATAATAATAATAATAATAATAATAATAATAATAATAATAATAATAATAATAATAATAATAATAATAATAATAATAATAATAATAATAATAATAATAGGAAAGGAAAATAGGTAATGACAACAAAGAAGTTAACTAATGAAAACAAATTCAATCCTCGAAATCAGTGAATCTAGAAATATCAGTCCTCAGAATCTCATATGAAAATACTAAAAGCTAACACAATGCATCAATGAGTACAACACACACAATCCGTTGCGGCGCGCAACCCGTTCCCACCATACAAACACAATCTTCCCTTATTTCACCATATCAATATCAGGAATAATATATAAAATCTGTTGCGACGCGCAACCCGATCCTACCATATAATCAGAATCAATATCATAATCTTCTCTTATTTCACCATATCAATATCAAAATCACATAAAAAATCTGTTGCGATGCGTAACCCGATCTCACTATATCAATATCAAATCCTTCCCTATTCCACCATACCACAACCGTTGCGGCGTGCAATACGATTCATAAACAAATTCAATAAATGTAATCAATCCAACAACTCAATTCACAAGAATCTCTACGGTTAAAGAATATGAAAGTAAAGCAATAAAAGAACCTCTTACCAATTAAAGAATGCTACAAATAATACAAAGCAACAAGACAAGTCAAATTATGGCAGTTAAAGTGTATAAGTAAGACAATAAGACAAGTAGCAATTAATCATGGAATTATGGAAGAAACAAACATTTCAATACAAGAGTAAAGGAATGATAAGTAACATGTTACGACATAGAAAGCAATTAAAGCATGTAACAGTTAAGACATGGAATAGTATAAATAATGAAATACGGGAAAACATGAAAATCAATTATTTTGACGGCATGTATACACTCGTCACCTCACATATGCGTCGTTACACACATAATTGACATAATATATAGTTCAAGGGTTCCCAAGTCCCTCAAATCAAGGTTATACCCAACACTTACATCGCTTCGCAAGCAAATCAAAGCTCAATCGAGGCTATTCCTCTAAAATTCACCTCCAAACCAATCGAATCTAACCAAAATCGACTTAATATCAACAAAAAATTATAGGAAAATAAATTACAATACATAAAGCTAAGATCTTTACACTTTTCTCAAAAATCCATCAAAAGTCAACCCCCCGCTCGCTTGGTTAAAATCCGCGATTCGAACCAAAACCCAATTATCCATTCACCCCTTATCCTAGTTATGTCATTAGTTTCAAAATCCGACCTCAATTTGAGGTCTAAATCTCAATTTTACAAAACATTGAATTCTATCCCAATTCGTAATTTTCTACCATGAAAGAGCATAAATTAAGGTTAGAAATCAATGGGTGTTGATGGAAATGGAAGGAAACGAGTTAAAGTATATTAACCTACGAAGTGGGGATGAAATATTTCTTCAAAATCGCCTCTAGGCTGAGCTCTAATGTGAAGATAGTGAAAAATAAAGAAAATCCCGTCTTTAGAACATTTAAGTCACTGAGCATCAGGCCTTTTCGCGTTTGCAAATGGCTTGACCCGATCGCGAAGTGCAGCGGCCCAAGTGGCCTTCGCGTTCGCGAGGGGTTGCACGCATTCGTGATGGTCTGTCTACCTTAGCCATCGTGTTCGCGAGCCTGGGCTCACGTTCGCGTAGAACAAACCCTTCCTCCCTCCCAGACCCCTTACTTATCGCATTTGCGTAGTGCTGGTCGCGTTTGTGAAGGGAGATCTTGATTCGCATTCACGTCCACAACCACGCGTTTGCATAGAGGAAAGTCCACCCCAGCCCAGTTTACTCTTCGCGATCGCGAAGAAGGATGCACCAGACAACAAAAAACTCAGAAACCAGTAATTGCCCAAGTCAAAAAATCAGTATGTAGCTTATCTGAAACTCACCCGAGCCTCTCGGGATCCAAACCAAACATGCTCACAAGTGTAATAACATCGTACGAACTTGCTCGCATGATCAAAGCACCAAAATAACACCTAGAACTATGAATCAAACATCAAAATGAATGATATTTTCAAAGAAACTACATGCAAATTTACAACCAGACGTCCGAATCTCGTCAAATCAACTCCGTTTTGCACTCAGGATGAGGTATGATACGAGACATGCTGACATGACTAGGATGGCTCTCTTCCTGAAGGTATATGGTGAGGCTCCACACCTATTCGTGGTAGCTATCATGTTATTTTCTTAATTTATGTTAGTCGGGCATTATCCCAAGTGTTTAATTATATCCTTTGATATAGAGGCTCCATAGATAGTCGTGAAAACTTGTAGTAATAGGGTTGTACACGATATACATGAAAATATATTTATTTTACTTAGTCTCATTGTTATTATCATGAAATACTTTGTGTATGATTCTGAATTGAGAAAATTTCCATCGTTTAACTTGAATATATATATGTTTTTCAAAGAGCTTGCGTAGATAAATTAGTTTTCATGCATATAGTTTGGGTGCATCGTATGTGCTGGTTCGCTCCGTTCGGATAGTGTGCCGGGTGCCGGTCACGTGGATTTGGGTCGTGACAGTCAAAGAGGAGGTCCGATCCGAGCACCAGAAAATCAGGCGCCCTCTGCGAGTTCCACCAAGAGCACAGATACAAAACAGAAGATTGCATCGCCCTCAGGCAAGAGGTTGTAAACATGTTGCGGTAGGGACACCTTAAAGAATTGCTGAGCGACATGGGTAGAAACAACTTCGCTAAAGGACGTGAACACCAAGGCCCCCCGAAGCAACTGTCACCAGCTCACACTATCAACATGATCATCTACGGCATCGATGACACTTACACCACCAATGTTACATTCACTACCACTCACAAGCTCAAACGATCTATCACCTGTTAACGGTATGACGGACTCGAAATGATCTTCGATGAGTCAGATGCCGACGATTTGACTTTCCCACAATGATCCTCTTGTCATTACTTTGCGCATTTTAGATATTGATGTCAAGCATATCATGGTAGACAATTGAAGTGGAGCGTGCAATATCCAACCCCGAGTCTTCACCCAGATGAGACTCAAGCACAAGATAGTGCCACGCTGCATCACACTAATCGATTTTATTAATGCAGTTGAATGGACATCGGGAGAAATTACCCTCCCCGTCTTGGCCGGCGGCATAACACTGGAGACGACCTTCCACATCATAGACCAGGCAACCGCATACAATGCCATAGTAGGAAGATCATGGATATATCCCATGAGAGTCGTGCCCGCCAGCTTATACCAGGTAATCACATTCCCAACACCATGGGGGATATTCAACATAAGGGGAGAGTAGCGCACGTCTCAGGAATTTTACCACGTCGCCTCAGACAACACGAAAACCCAATAGAAAAAAGACAGGGAAAATGAGGCATAACAATCAACAAGGTCGAGGCCAACACAAAAAGAGACCATGTACGTCATCATAGATCCCGAAATGGTTGAAGCCGGAGACTCGACTATATAGGACCTCGACCACGTTCAATTAGATCCCAGCGACTGCAGCAAAAAGGCCTACATTGGCTACTACTCCTAGAACTAGGTAAATTTAGTCAATTCTTAATAACTAATGCAAATTTGTTTGCCATCAGCCATGTAGACATGCCGGGAATCCCCAAGGAGATCGCCACACACAAATTAAACGTCAATCCGTTCTACCCCCGGTAAGGTAGGTTAGACGTAAGCTCAATCCCGCCGTCAATGATGTCGTCCACGAGGAGGTGGAAAAACTATTAGGAAATGGCTTTATCAGGGAGATGAAATACCCTAAATGGATAGCCAACGTGTGATGGTCAAATAGAAAAATGGTAAATGGTGGGTGTTTGTAAACTTCACGGACATGAAGAAAGCATGCCCGAAGGATTCATTCCTATTATCACACATCGACCACCTCCTCGATGCAATAGTCGGGCTTGAGTTTTTGAGTTTTCTGGACGCGTACTTAGGCTATAACTAGATACTTATGGAAGAATAGGACCAGGAGAAAATCAAGTTCATCACCCACCGAGAAACATATTGTTATAAGGTCATGCGAATTGGGCGGTAGAACGCATGGGCTACATATCAAAGATTCATCACAAAAATGTTCAAAGATCAGCTCGGCAAGACCATGGGGGTTTATATCAACGACATGTTGGTCATATCTGTAAAGGCAAAGGACCATATCAACCATTTGAAAGAAGCTTTCGACATACTAAGATGGTACAGAATGAAACTAAACCCGGAGAAATGCGCATTTGGCGTAGCCTCTAAAACGTTCTTGGGATTCTTAGTGTCACAGCGGGGGATCGAGGTCAACCTAGACCAAATCAAAGCTATCGAAGGGATACCGGAGCTTCTGACTACGAAGAAGCAAGTCCAAAGGTTGACTAGGCGAAACTCTGTATTGTCAAGATTCATCTCGCGGTCGTTTGACAAATGTCATAAAAGATTTTGTGGTACTCGAAAAGGGTAACAGCCTCGAGTGGACACTCGAGTGTGTACAAGCTCTGTGAGAACTGAAGGCGTATCTACCATCACCATCTCTGTTCTCAAAGCCCAAACCCGGGGAACATCTCCTTAATTACCTGGCCGCCTCCGAAGTAGCAGTAAGTGTTGTCGTGATTGGAAAAATAAAAGGTATGCAATCTCCCATTTATCACATTGTCAAAACACTCGTCGACGCCGATGAGAGGTACCCACCTCGAGAAATTTGGTTTGCCACTAGTCATAGCTTCACAAAAGCTTAGACCATATTTCATGTGCCACCCTATCTCGGTCATTACCACATTTCCCCTAAGATGCATATTGTATAAACTCTAGCTATCGGGAAGGCTAGACAAGTGGCCCATTGAGCTAAGTGAGCATGATATCACATATAAGTCGCGAACGGCAATAAAGTCACAAGTGGTTGCCGACTTCGTCGCAGACTTCAGTGCTAAGATAATGACCAAAGTCGAGAAGGAAGTCGTCCAAGCTTCTCTCCAAACACGATACTTCTGGGTCCTACACACCGACGGCGCATCCAATGCTTCCAGATCCAAACTCAAACTCGTAGTCGAGGTCCTTACCAACAAAGTAATTCTCCAGTCTATAAGATGCCTAGATATGACTAACAACAAGGCCGAGTATGAGGCCATAGTTGCAGGATTGAGGCTAGCACTCAATTATGGGGAGTAACGGTTGATTCCCAGCTCGTAGTCAACCAAGTCACAGAGACTTTCCAAATCAAAGAACAAAGGTTGCAAAAATATTAGACCGAGAACTGTAAGCCGCTGCCCGAGTTCGAAAAATGCCAGCTCGACCAGATCCCTCGTGCACAGAATGTTGAAGTAGTGGCCTTGCCAAATTGGCAGCGGCTACCAAAAGAATCACAAATGGAGATAAAAGTTTAGTCCACCTCCTTAACTCATTGCTATAACAGATCGAGGTAAGATCTGTAAGCTTAACTTGGGATTGGCGCAATCATATTATCGCCTATTTGCAGGACGGTGCACTCCCAAATTACAAAAAGGAAGCCAAGAAACTAAGAATATAAGTGGTCAAATACAATCTCCTCCATAGCGACTTATACAAGAGGACGTATGGAGGCCCTCTGGTGAAATGTTCGGGCCCAAAACACACCCAGCCCGTCCTCAAAGAAGTCCATGAAGGCCATTGCGGTGCTCACTTTGGAAACCGAGCACTCGTCACGTGTCTCATACGGGCAGGATACTATTGGCACATCATGAAAAAGGATGCCTCACAAGTCGTGAAGACATGTGAACAATGTCAGAAATACACCACAATAATTCACCAAGCATGCGAACATCATCACTCAGTCACCTCTCTATGGTCGTTCATCAAGTGGGTAATGGACATCGTTCGCCCCCTCCCAGCAGGGCGAGGTAATGTACGATTCCTTTTGGTTTTAACTAACTATTTCTCTAAATGGGTGGAAGTAGGAGCGTTCGCCGAAATACGTGAACAAGAGGTAATCACCTTTATATGGAGACACATCATCTGCCGATTCGGCCTACCGAAGAAGAAATACTGTGACAGCGTACCCCAGTTCACGGGAAAGAAAAATGCCAAATTCTTCGAGAAATGGAATATTAAGAGGAACAATTCCAACTCCATATCACCCAACGGGTAACAGACATGCAGGATCATCCAACAAGTCCAAACATCATGAAGAAAAAACTCGAAGACCAAGGGACTGTGGTCGGAGATACTCCCAAAAGTATTATGGGCGTATAGAACTACCCTGAAGACGAGCACATGAGAGACACCCTACATTTTGGTCTATGGGACCGAGGCAGTCATACCAGTCGAAGTCGGAGAACCTAGCCTAAGGTACTCCCAAGAAAGTAGTACTAGTAATGATAAGACTAGAAGGCAGGAACTCGATGAAATCGACAAACAAAGAGAAATGGCGTAGATAAGGACGGTCACCCAAAAGCAGCAAGCGGAACGTTATTACAACAAGAAAGCAAAGGTACAACCGCTCATAGCAAGGGACTACATACTCAAAGTCAAAACTCAAGCGAGCAAAGAACCACGGGAAGGTAAAATGGGAACAAATTGGGATGACCCGTATAACATTAGCCAAAACAAACAAGGGTTCGTTACAATTAGTGCCGACCTGTTTACCCCTTGGGGGATGTGTTTAGTATATTTTCCTCACCGATATGTTATGATTTTACACTTAGTCTTTTCCTGAGAAATTATTTTGACACTCAGAGTATTTTGATACTATTTGTCAAATATTCAATATGATTCCACAAGATCTAGTTTCGTTCAAGTAACGGATTCTAGCCAACTGAAAGGATCTTCTGATCAATCCAGAGATTTCTTGAAAATGAAACACTATTTTGGGTCGAGAACCCGATATGTTTAAGGCCTAAGGACAAATTGAGAGTGTCTGACTGAGTGAGGCTTTCAGACTCCTTCCTTTCTTCAAACGGAACGAAAAGAGATAGAATCAGGCCGATTCCCGAAATGCCTTTCTGGATATTCCTCAATGTCCCGGCTATTCACGGAACGTGAGAAGCAGATGATTAATCATCTGTTTCCGGAAGAAATCGAAGAATTNTTTCAGGCCTTATATGAGGGAGGCTTTCAGGCTTATATTGTGAGGAGGCTTTCAGGCCTTATATGAGGGAGGCTTTCAGGCCTTATGTTGTTATAGCGCTTGGGTTGTAGGAGCCCCTCCGGAGTCTGTACACACCCCCAGTGAGCACAGGTACCTATTGAGTGATGATTATTGCCCGCGGAGCTGATACTGAGTGATGATTATTGCCTGATGGGCTGTTACTGAGTGATTGTGAGAATGCCTGATGGGCAATTGTTACTAGAAATGATTATGGCCCGAGGGACAGTTTTATGAAGATTTTTACTGAGTTTTCGAACTATGATTTACTTCGTTTTCCAACTGGTTTTTACTGAAAATTTTACTGAGATATACTGATATTACAGTTGTTTCAAAGGATTTTCTGGAAACTGATTTTTGAACTCATGTATTTGATGAATACTACCTGATGACTTGGTGTTTTACTGGCTTTTGTGAATTGGTGTATCTGTACTGTGTGTTTTATATTTCTCAGACTGTGATTTATTTTCATTACTACTGAGTTGGCGTACTCATAAAGACTCCCTGTGCCTCTGTGCACAGATCCAGGTACCGATTTGGAGCAGTAGTTGCCTTGTTCGTTAGCAGCAGTTCACGGGATTTCGAGGTAGCTGTCCAACGTCCACAACTTCTCTATTTCCCTTCCTTATTTAGTTTTAGCATTTGATTCAGAGACATATATTATAGTTTTAGCAGAGTTAGATTTATTTATTCTTAGATGCTCATGACTATTGACTTCATTCTTGGGAGGTTTTGTTTAGGTTTTGTTTAGACTTATTGGGGCGTTAAGATTTACATAATTTATTTTATTGCTATGCTCACTGTTTATCATTGTATTGTGAACTATTATAAAAGAACCAATGCGTAGTAAAGTGATGGTTGGCTAGCCACTTTTTATTACAAACAAAGCGAAGGCGCTACTTTTAGCCCTTTCAAGAATGAAGGCCCGCACGACACTCGGCGTTAACACTCCCAAATCTGGAAATCCTAACCACAGTTTTAATGATAACGGGCGGCGAAAGCATACAAAGATAGTGAGGCTTCCATCGCTTAGATTTAGGGCGATAGGGCGCACCACAGATACGATAAGAAGCACCCCTCAATCGATAGGTCAAAGACAGAAAAATAGTACCAGTGACATCTCTAATCTTTGAGAAAATCGGGGTCTTTTCCACAGTTCCATAATAGGCGTCATCACGACCTGTTAGGATTTGGAGTCGTGACACTAAGTTGGCAGATTCCCGTGGATGTTCTACTCAGACAGAGCATATTGTTTCCCCAGGGAAAATCATAAGCACAAACATACAAACATATGACTACTTCGAGGATCTCATGTCCAGAAAGGATTGAAAGGTAACATATTATTTCATCTACCAAAGTCCAAATTAGAGGTAATATATCCTAACAATGTAAAGAACTAGGTTAATCAACAACATGGAAGGGGGGAAAATTAACATTTATTCATAATAAGCATGGATTAACGATGATAATCAAATAAAAAGAGAAGTTTGTTATGACCGCTTATCAATGTAGAAATTCTTGAATAACCTGTCCTGAAACATGATCAAGTCTCCAAAGGGCTAAGAATGATAAATGATAGTATTCCATTTTTATTTGCTTTTCTCCAAGTTTTCTTGCCCAGATAGACATGAAAAGCTATAACCCAAAGAATTTTTCGCTCTATAGGCTTTTTACAGGAAGCAATCAAATCATCAAAACCTTCACCAACTCTTCAAGTGACGGACAAAATCGACTCACCTTTAATCAACTTTTAGCAAAGAGTGGAAACAAAGCAGTCTTTCGAGGATGTCTCAGCTCGAAAATGACCCCTAATTCCAGATTTATTAATGAAAGGCAACGTTAACTTGTCACACACAGCATAGTCCTCTCTAGAGGTGGCAAAATTGTTTTAAAAAAAACAGTTATGGATTATCCACCTGTATAATCCATCAAAAAATGAGTTGGATAATAAAAACGGATCGAATATGATTAAAGAACCATATTATTCACTTAGAAAATGGTTAACCAAATGGATAACTAATGTGTTTAACATATTTGTAAAACCTGAAACTAGGGTTCCTCAAGTTAGGAATTCTCTCACAAGTAATCATATTTAAGAAGTCATGGATAATATGGATATCCATATTATCCGCCGGATAAACTCGTTTATTGTCCGTCTCAAATACGAATCTGGTCGGATAATTTATCCGTTTTGTATATTACCCGTTTTGATCCGTTCATATCCGACTCGACCCGCATGTTTGCTTATCCCTAGTCCTCTCCATATACATTCTCGAGTCATTCACTTCTTAGTGTAACAGTATTCATCACCTGCGCTGCCGAGCTCGAAGAATACACAAACAGGGGTATACGATTGCATACTTGATTTCCAATTCAAACAGACACAAAAAATATTAGTGGCCAGAGCATAACATAGCTTGTTGACACTTCAAAGGACTGAGATAGCTCTAAGAATCTATTTGCCAACAAGTAAACAACCCCTCAATGATGGGCAAGTTAAGCAAGGATATCTCCTTTTTTTTCTTTTAACCTAAGCAATTGGCGGTTGATCGAGCGATGGCATAAACTATCTACGTACTATATGCGGAGCGTTATGTGGACGATTTGGTAGTCTTTAAAAAAAAAAAAATCAACCACGTCAAAAATTCACGCAAGGTTTTCAAAAGGTTAAGTAAACATCAATTGAACATGAACCCCAAGAAATGTGCATTCGGAATTGGGCATCCTTAAATCAGTATTAGGCAATAGCATAGCTACTATTGACCTGATACATGTTACATTACTTAAGCCTACTCTTTCTTCAAGATACCAAACGAGCAGCCAAAAACAATTGTCCCTATTGTATTTTAGATGGAGTCATCTACCGGACTAACAATCTTACCTTTACTCAGCGAGGTGTAGTGGTACCATGCTCTTCGGCGCTCGTAGGTTGCCTCACCTATGCATCCCGACTAAGAGTGTCAAACGGATAGGCTGGGCCGGGCTGGCTAGGAAAAAAATGAAGTCGTCCGCGTTTCGAACCGGTCCGGTTACGAGTTAGGGTTTACCGAGTTTAACGGGTCCGGATCCGGGTCCATCCGAGTAAAATATAAACCGTAAGGGTTACGGGTCCAAGGGGCCGGGCCGGGCCAGGTTAGCGTTAATTTATTTATTTTTTAATTTGTTTTTGTATAACTATTGTAATTTATATTAATATAAAGTAAAAATATAAAGAATACAATGAATATAAAAAAAATTTAAACTTATAAATTGCAAGTGTTACATTTATTTCAAAATTCAAACTTACAAATTGAAAGGTTTACATTTGACAACAAGTAAATTAACAACAAAAAAATCAAAGATTTTGCATTGCCTTAGTAAGTTCTCTGATTGGCTTTCTTCTGGAGCGTTAAATTCAGATGGGTTACCATAAGTAACATTTCTCCGAATTCCTCGTCTTCTGGGCTATCAACATCTTCACGTCCTTGATTTCTTCGTTCCGATCTAATCCAATATTTGAAACATACTAAAACTTCCAAAGCATTGCTTCCCAATGAGTAACATGTGGTTTACTAGTAGTACCACGACTACCACCCCTACTACCAGCTCCAACACTACTAGGTGTAAGTGGTATCTCATCTTCCATTTCTAATTCATTATCTTCTATACCGAAATCTTCTTGTAATTGTTCATAATCTACATTAATATTAGGTGATGTTTAAGAAATATGTGTAGTCTCATTCAAATTACTACCAGGTGCTGCAGTACTACCTCCTTTTCTATTTCCCGGATTAGCAACCTTTTTACAAACTCTTTTTGTAGCATTAAACATATTGTAAAAATTTAACTACTAGCAAAAATTAAATATACAAATAAAATAGTAAATAAGAGAAAGAGTTGGAGGGAGTATACCGAATTCGGCAATAAATTGTGCACTTGATGATTACGCAACTCCAATGTTACCACGAAGAAACGCCAATTGTTCAAATTTTGAAGTTCAATTGTTCAAACTTCAAATAATAAATACTACGATAAACTAAATTCCAAAAAAAAAAACAGAGAGCCAAATAGTTGATTGCACTTTAGGTGAAGATTGAAGAATAAAAGAATATGAGATTGAGAAATGAGAGATGAGCGAAGAAATAAAGAAGAAGGGCTGTGTATTTATAGTTTTACAAAGGGTTAAATTAATAATTACAAAAAGTGTTAATTTTTAAAAAATGGCCCCAAAAAGGGCTAATTGTGCAAATCAGCCGCTGGGCAACGACTCCTTGGCCTAGGTGACCGTTGCCAACGGTAACATTATAACAAACATCTAAAAAAAAAATAAAGACGGAACTAGTCGTTAACCCATCTGGGCCGGACCGGACCGGGTTAACCAGTTCTACAGTGATTCCGTTGACCGGTCCAATTAACCGGTTGAATAAATGTGAACGGCCCAACCCCCCTTACCCCATTAACCCAGCCCACTCGCCCCCCTATGTACCGGGAGACCGGGGTCCGGTTTCAACCGGTCTAGGCCGGTCCGAAAACGGATTGACACGGCCCGTTTAACACCCTTAATCCCGACTAAGGTCTCGCAAACATGCACTTTCCTTATGCATCCAACCGCTTCACTGATGTGAACTGGTTATACGGACAGGTAGATTGGTTATATACTCTTATGTGCCTTCCTACTTCGAACCTTCTTGCGTCGAACCTTTATCCACCAAAGGATTCGTGCAATTTCACTGGAATGCGTTGGGGGAAATCCACCAAAGGTAAGTAGGAAAATAGGCTCCTTTCCCACTACTAAGGGAGAGCAAGAAAGAAAATCAAATGATTATTTTTTAACCCACACCCTCTTTTGGGTATGCAAGTACTAAAAGTCCTCTCACTACCAACTACAAACCAGCAGACAGAGACATCATCTGTCTTCTTCCTTCCAGCAGCCTTGTGAACCCTGATTGGTACCAGCTGTGAGGCCAGAAGGCCTCCAAAATACTTCTCAAGACAGTAAAGGCCACAACAAGGTGACGGGAACTACAGTTCTTTACAGAGTGCAGCATACAGCATACAGAGGGGCCATGATTGACGGCATCAAGAGCCCCTTTTTTCTTTTGATAAAGGATTGCCAACACCAACTTGCACACCTCGACTAATTCACTCAATGAATGACCTTCAACCAGCCGTGTTGATAATACCAAGACCTAGATCTGAGAAAACTCGCCCAAGCAGTCAGTAAATCCTGTTCACCTGGACTTAGAGGGAACGAGAAAACTCGCGCAGAAATCAAACATAAGGAAGCAACTAGAACAAGCAGAAATCAAACTTCAATCATGATTTAATAATAGCAGGAATACACACAAACTCAATAGATGAAAGCATTTTATAAGGCAAATGTTGACACCTTATTGAGATGTTTCATCGCCATGACATCAAATCTTGAAATCTTCAAACGCGAATCCCTCAGATAAATTTGTCATATAACCAGAAAGCATTAGTTCATGACTTTCAGTTAATTGCAAAGGCTACCCAGAAGCAAAGCAAGAATAAACAAAGATGGCATCAAGCAAACAGCGACGAAGGACACAAGGCCACCCATAATCTCCAAACCAACATAATCAAAGAGTACAAGCAACATCCATTCTGTGTCCCCTTGATATTCCTCCTCATAGCACATAACTTCGTTGAATTTAAACCACCGACGGCGATGAGATGATTAAAGTCCCTGCTGCTACATAACAGGCAATCATCCAGTCTTTTACACCCTAACATGTACGGTATAGGCCAGTGCAGAATTGTCGAACGCAGTAAAACAGCGTAAATTATTTCACAAAACAATCAGAAACACCATAAACATTGCTGAAATAATCATGCAAACACAAATTGGTCTAAATTATAGTATAAGCTTTTCAATGGTCACAAGCAAAACTTAAACAAAGGGCAGAAACAACCCGTCATTTAAACTAGAATAGATGCTATGCTCCGTCACTAAAGCACAACTCTACCACTATATCATGCACAATTACAGTGTCAACTTAGAGTCGATGACAGTAAACATCTTATTGAAGAGACTTAACTCATAACAATAGCCTTGAAGTTCAGGGACATGTACTAGATATTCTGAAGCAGAACCTGGACCGTCAACTTCATTCCACATCCCCATGTAGCGGCAGTTATCGTCCCAATCCGAATCATTCAGCAATCAAACTAATGCTGCGACCACTGGATACTCTTTATATCAATCCCCTCTTTAACCATTTCATAGAGCGGGCTCATTTCCCTCAACTTCTCAACCTGCTTGACAGTAAGATCCACCGCACGATCAATCTCTTGCTCAGTAGTAAACCTCCCAATGCCATATCGAATCGAAGTATGGGCCATGTCTTCTTCAACTCCCAACGCCCTCAACACATAAGAGGGCTCCAAACTTGCACTGGTACATGCACTTCCACTCGATACAGCAACTTCCTTCAAACCCATCAACAAGCTCTCACCTTCCACGTATGCAAAAGATAAGTTCAAATTCCCGGCATATCGCCTTTCAACACTCCCATTAACAACAACCCCATCAATCTTAGACCTTATCCCATTCAGCAACCTCTCTTGCAAACCCTTAATCCTCTTTTCATCATATTCCATCTCCTTCATCGCAAGCTCACAAGCTGCCCCAAACCCTACCACCAAAGGAGTAGGCACAGTCCCACTCCTAATCCCTCTTTCTTGTCCACCCCCATTCATCTGTGGCTCAACCCTAATCCTTGGCCTACGCCTCATATACAAAGCTCCAACACCTTTCGGCCCATAAATTTTATGCCCACTTAACGACATCAAGCTTATATTCATCTTCTCCACATCAATTGGAATCTTCCCCAACGCTTGTGCAGCATCAGTATGAAAGGGAACATTAAATTCTTTGCAAATTTTCCCAATTTCCTCCATGGGCTGAATTACACCTATTTCATTATTCACCATCATAACTGATACCAAACCCGTATCGGGCCGTATCGCAGCCCGAAGCTTTTCTAGGTCCACAAGTCCATCGGACTCAACTGGAAGGTAAGTTACATCAAAACCCTCTTGCTGTAAGTGACGGCAAGAATCAAGCACACATTTATGCTCCGTTTGAGTAGTAATAACATGCCGCTTCTTATCCCTATAAAAATGTAAAACCCCCTTAACTGAAATATTATTGGACTCAGTAGCACCGGAGGTGAAAATTATCTCCTTGGGAGAAGCATTAATTAGGGCTGAAACTTGGGCTCGAGCCGCCTCAACGGCCTGATCTGATTCCCAGCCGTAAAGGTGAGTTCGGGAATGGGGATTCCCGAAACGGGAGAGATGGTAAGGCAGCATAGCGTCGAGAACCCTAGGATCAATAGGAGAAGTTGCTTGCATATCTAGGTACAGAGGTCTGCCGGAGATTTTTACACCTTTCATCGTGATGCCTGTAGTTTCATCCTCGTAAGGCTCCACAACCGCCGCTGCCGCAGTGGAAAACGGGCGGAGACGGCCGTGGCCGCCGCAGGGTTTAAGGATATTGCGCCGTAGCGCTGTGGTTAGAAATTTCGAGAACATCATTTCAACTCACCGATTCTGACTCAACAGTTTTTGGTTTAATATACTAAATATAATAATTATTATTTTTTAAAAAGGTTACCGAATCACCGACGAAGACCGCCTTCGTTATTTGGTGACACGTGGCAGTTTCTCCACTGACATTAACTCATTAACCCTTTGGTCGATTGCCACGGTGTCGTTATATCCTGTAACGGCGTCGTACCAGTGGCATTTGTGTGTTGACAATTTTAGGCTCGTGGGAAAGAGAGTGATAAGGAGATGAGGAGGAGAGATAGCAGTGTAAACGCAACAGTTGTTTAAATTATATAAAAAGGAGGGTAATATGTGTGGTTTTTAAATACGTAATAAAGTGAGAAAAACTGGATCTTGATCTGAACCTAAAAAAGAAAAAAAGGCATTTTAATTTCAGGGGTCACGTCTTCACCTCTTCTGATAGTTCGTGATTCAACCTCTACAAAAACTACTTGCTACCCATAAAACTCTTAAACCATTTCTCTTTGGCTTTTTCAACAACATTGTTTATGGGGTTCCAGTAATACAATTATAGTATTGTTATTATTACTAAGTTTGTGGTTTAAGGATCTTATTGCAATTTGTACCTTTTCTTCCATTCTAATCATTTGACCAAATTTGCCTATAAAGTTACCTACTTTTGCTTATTTACAATAGGGATCTTGAATCCAGACGCTGAGACTCGCTTTTGTTACTGTATATCAGGTATGCCTTTTTCAGCTTTTTCTCTTTTTAGTATTGTGGAAAGATTTCTAATTTATGTTGTTTTGAATTGTTGGTAAGGGTATTATTCATGACTGTTCCGTGCTTGTATACAAATTCAGATCTTATGAAAACAATGTGTGTCTGTATTTCTGGGTGTTCTTTAATAGGTTCAGTTTCAATTGTCTGTTTTTGTCAGCCATTTCATGCTGGTTTGCCTTCAATAGGTAAAATCATAACTTGATTTTAAATAATGTAACACGTCGACATTTCCATGAATTGTGCTTGGAGAGATTTAGTTTGTGTCTGATTGTTGGGTTTTTTTTGGAGTTGAATAGATAATAAAAAACTGCTTCTTTATGAATGGTTTAGCTAGTCTGAACATGTTTAGATCTGGATGAAGTAAATAAGTAGCAAGTTAGATCCAGCAAGTAACCAATTCCTTAATTTTAACTAAGTTGATTATATTGGATTGTCTTACAGATTAACAGTGTCTACAAATGGATTTGAACTCTTTGGTCTCTGTTAACCAGTGTCATTGTTTTGTTTTCCTTAGATGTATCATCTTTATTTTTATCAAGATAATTTTTTTTCTTAGATTTCATAAATTCTTTCTCTGGCTCGAGCCCTTAAGTTACCCTTTATTTTTTGGATCCTTTTTGAAGTTGTGGTAATTGGATTCGAAGAAAATCATCATGTTCAAGTATTCACCGCGTAGAAACCAGAGAAATAAAGGATTCAAGGTGAAGCATGCTCTTCAGATATGTGTACTTGTAGGTGTTTGTATCTGGCTGCTTTACCAAGTCCAGCACTCACGTACCAAGAAAGCATCTTATGAACAAAATACAAGTGTTTCGGAGAAGGTACAGAGTGAGAATGATGTTATCAGCTTAGGAAGGAAGGATCTCCAACCTCAAAAGAAGGAAGAAGAAATTGACGATGAGAAGCTGAAGGAGGTGACAGAGGAAGAAGAAGGTAAAAGTTTCAACGACGACACCAAAGTGGACGAGCGTGATCTTGATCTAGAAAAATCAGCACAGGATAGTGAGCAGAAAGGGGATTCAGTGGATGAAGATGCAGGGACGGAGAAAATCCAGGAGAATGAAGCGAGAGGAGAAGACAATGCTGAAGCAGAAAGCAAAGAGAATACTGAAGATGGCAAAGGTGAGAGTAATGAGGAAGCCACTGACTTGAACACCAACAACAGTGAAACTAGAGAAGAAGATATTGAGAAAGACCAGGGAAAGCTAAATGGCGTTGAGGGTGAAGAAAATAAGGACCAGGAAATAGAAAAGGAAGACAAGGATGTTAAAGAAAACAATGACAAGGAAAGTGAAAGTGAAGATGGTAAAGAGAAGGGAACTGAGGGAAACGTTGATGCAGAAACTGATGTGAAGGAAGGGAAGGTAGAAAGTGAAGAGAGTGGAGGTGAAGAGATCTCTAAGAATCAAAGCGAAGAAGCAGTTGAAAATGAAAGCGAAAAGAAGTCAGCAGAGTTGGAAGAAAGTAATGAGGAAAAAGTAAAAGAGAATGATGAGAGCAAAGAAGAGAAGAATGAGGGAGATAGCAGAGAGAACGATGAAGTCAACAAAGAGAAAGAAGAGAATCAAAACAAAAATGAAGAATCTGGCTCATCAGGAGAAGATAAGGTTCATGATGAAAACGATAGGACTAGTGAGGCTGCAACAGTAGAAAACGGCAAGGAAGAGAGTTCATTGGTCAAAGAGACTTCAGATTCTGAAAACATGACAGGGACAGAAGGAGATGGTAATGTAGCCGTGAACAATGAGGAACAATCCAAGAAAGGAGAAGATGAGTTGCAGGACAATAAAAACAAGAACGAGGGAAGTGATGAAAGTCTGAACAAGTCGGAGTCAGATGCTGGAGAAAATAAGATGGTTGAACAAAGTAGTTCTTCAGATGCAAATGCTGCTGGAGAAGCGAGTAACGGAAGCAACAGTGAGGAAAATTCTAATCCTGCAGCAGGAAACAATGAAGCGACTAGCCAGCAGACAGAAACTGGCAATGCTGCCTCTGAGACCAATCAAAATGAAAACAACATTAATGATAACAACAATGCTGCGGCTGGAACCAATGAAGCCAATGAACATCAGCAAGGAAATGAAAACTCTGCCTCTCATACCCAAAATGAGAACAACTCTAGTGATAACTCAAACCCTGCAGCAGGAAATGAGAACAACTCTAGTGATGTCTCCAATTCTGCAGCAGAAACCAATGAAGCCAATAAGCAGCAGCAGGAAAATGACAGTTCTGCCTCTGGTACCTCACAAAATGAGAAGGACTCTGGTGAAGACTCCAATTCTGCAGCAGAAACCAATGAAGCCAATAAGCAGCAGCAGGAAAATGACAGTTCTGCCTCTGGTACCTCACAAAATGAGAAGGACTCTGGTGAAGACTCCAATTCTGCAGCAGAAACCAATGAAGCCAATAAGCAGCAGCAGGAAAATGACAGTTCTGCCTCTGGTACCACACAAAATGAGAAGGACTCTGGTGAAGACTCCAATTCTGCAGAGGGAATCAATGAAACCAATAAAAAGCAGCAGGAGAATGAGAAGAACTCAGCCAACGAGGCTGCTTCTGTTGGAGATGGCACACAGAACATTTCAAATGAGCAGCAGTCTGAGAAAAGTGATTCAAACTCCTCGTCAAATGAAGAATCCGTAACAAGTTCAAACAGCTCTGAATCTGTTGTATCAGTTGACCAAAACGGCAACTCTGTCACAGCTGGGGCTACTGAGAAATCAACAGGAAGTGGGAACGACCAAAATGAGGCAAACCAGAAATCAGACGCTAATTCTGATCCAGGCTCTGAGAATAAAATCAATCCCTCAAATGACAATGACGAGACAGACGCAGATCAAAACAAATCAAATGATTCTTCCAGCTCAAATGGCAATCCTGATGATAGCCAGCAAAGCCAAGTCGAGTCGACAAATTCTGCAATTCCTCAAGAAGAGACAGAGGCTCGTACGGATCTGGGTACGTTGCCACAGACAGGAACCGAGGGGAACAGCCATGAAGAAGCTGCAGCAGAGTAACATAGATACCTCTTATTATTTCTTTTTTCAAGGTTTTATTCCACATTCTTTTCTTTTGTTGCCTTATTTTAAATTCTAAGGCAAATGTGAAAGTAAGATAACTTGGGTTGCTTGCTGGTCGATGCTGAAGAACCCATTATGTAACAAATATAAAGTTCGATGTTGCGCCAGAACTTTGTGAATTGGTTATCTCTATCCCATAAACGTGTATCTCTTGCAATGTTGCATGATTTCTCCATCTAGAGCATACTGCCAAAAGCATCTGATTATCAATTTTGATCATTGAATTATCCTTCTTTTGGAGTAGCATCTTACTTTCTTAGTTTGATTCTTAAAGGAGAGGGGTGTAGATAAGGTGCTTTTCACCCATTGTATCTCAGGAAAAATATATTTGGTTGACATTTTCAAGAAACGCTTCATAGAAATACTAGCAAGCACACACAAAGGAATTTTTGTTTTACTTCAAAAGAATTTCCAACACTTGTGCAAACGAACTTTAATAATCAGGTGATCCTATTATTAGCTATTTATCGTTTTGCATGGAAAAAGGAAGGAAAGAAAAAAACTAAAGCAACTGTTGATGTTCTTCAGCGAGCTATCATCATCTAAAAAAATAAAATCTCTTGCCCTTCTGCGCTAAAGACTGATGCTCTTTCATCTTTTTTTCTCCTTCTTGACTCTGTAGCAGTATCCTGCAATCAGTTGATTGAGTCTTTTTCGGAAAGAATTTCATCTTTGTTTCTCTTGTTCATTCATGTCAACTTTGATAAAAAAAGTCAGAGATTTTTTCTCTACTTATCTTTTGAGTTCTGTGATTTTCCCCCAATTTGAAGAACACTAAATGCATAAAGAAAATGAATACCAATTCTTCAATATTGTCAAACATATGAATAAAGAAAGTTATATCACCTATAAATGTGCAAATTGCTTCCAGATTGCAGATAGTATCACAAAGTTCCTGCTATGGTTAGGCATGGCTAATCAGAAATTCAAATGGCTAACCAACTTTTTAGTTGACTTAAAAGAATATAATTCACACTTAAAGAATCCAGTCTCATGCACAAGTCACCATTTGATTCTTTTTTCTTCGTGATTTTTGTTGGTTGTTTTGTTTTCTGATAACATGGTTTATCGCATTTTCTAGAAAATTTGATTTTTATTAGCTTTTTAATGAAATCGACTATGTTATATTTCAGTAATCGCCCATTTACATTTGGTGACCGCCTATGTCATAATTATATAATCGCCTATTTTTAATGTTATAGTGAAACCGCGATCACAAAGATTGCTTATTTATCGATTTTATGTTTTGGTTGATGATGGTCCTTGAGCATAGGTGTATCAAAAATAGCATCTCTGTCTTCTCAAAGTAGGGATAAAGTTGCGTACACAGTGCCCTCCACCAGACCTCATTTGTGGGATTACACTGGATATATTATTGTTGTCGTTATCTTTTGGTTGATAATGTTGGTAATATGACTGATAGGGTGAATAAGATCAAGCTTAGAAACTGCTTGCTTTGACATTTTCAGAGACTACTGCCTTTGTCACGACCCAAATTCCCACCTTTTAGGCCGTGACTGCGCCTAACGTTGAACCCGCTAGGCCAGCCAACGTATATCTTGCAATAACGACTTATAATCATTTAACACGAAATAAAATGTTAGTTCGTCAATTTCAATCAATTTCCAACAGAATCATGTAAGCATTGCTTAATAAAAATAACGAAACTAAAAAAAAAATGCGGAGAATAAAGACATGACAAACATGAAATAACGTAAAACTTCCCAAAAA